>DF242139.1:51822-62581 GCA_000507305.1 Breviolum minutum Mf 1.05b.01 | reverse complement strand
ATATATAAATAAATATTTAGATAGATAGAAGTGATTCCCCACATTTTTTTTCACTTTTTTGACCGGGGGCTCATATCATTCCTAAGATGATGAATCCTGGTTCCCAATCCGAAAACGCAGGTAGCCTCTCTTGCTTGATCAGCGATGAGGGCGTTGGAGGCCGGAAAAAGATAGGACAAGCACAATGTGCCCTTGATGGGGTTCCATCATCATGAGTTCTACCTTACTATTATATATATATATATATATTTATTTACATAGACATAGTACTAGGTGGTGGTTTCAAACATTTTTTATTTTCACCCCTACTTGGGGAAATGATCCAAATTGACTAATATTTTTCAAATGGGTTGAAACCACCAACTCGAATATTATATATATATATATATTGTATTCTATGTATTCTTGTACATGTTGTTGGGCTGCCTGCACCCCAATTTTTTGGGGGGAGAGAGGGTGGGAGACAAGATGTCCACTTTTGACTTTGAAATACGGAGAATCCTACCCAAACGCTTTTCTTTGATGTCAGGTGATCCAAGTAAAGCAATTTCCATAACCGCAACAGTTCCACACCCAGAAAACCAACATGAGACTCTGAAAATCACCCCATTCGTAAAAAGGAAAAAGATCTAAACCAAACCTTCATTTTTGCTTCCGAGGGTCTACGCCTCAGAATTCAACAGCTCTACCGGGTTCGTTTCTTCGTTTCAGGCAATTCATTGGACCATGGACCCGTGACTACGTCCAACGTCTTCCGGGGCGTTGCTCCAAGGCTTGGAAGGGCGGTTTGAAGTTGACAACGGGGCCACGGAAAAACAGGCGTTGAAGTTTGGTTAAGAGGTCACAAGATGTCATGGTTACTTGAGTAGGTGATGGTTTCCAAGATTTTTATTTTTCACCCCTACTTGGGGAAGATGTCCCATTTTGACTAATATTTTTCAATTGGGTTGAAACCACCAACCAGTTGAGGGTCGTTGCAGTTGCAGTTACTAGTAAACCAGAGATTGGAAAATTTACCATGCTGCAGGCGGTGTAGTTGGAAGTTTGTTGAGACAAAAAGAGGGATATCATCACTTTGAGTGTTTGAGATAAGGAAATTCAAGAATGTGGCAGACGTTGTCTTATGAAGATGATCATATACTCAATAGATGTAGTTGTATCAAGGAAACATGCTAGGAATTGAAGACAGGGTTCACTATGCAGAGTGGCAACCAGGCGACCGTGGATGTCCTGAAGTGGAAGTGGAAATCCCATTGGTTTCAGCTCTCATTTTTCTTGAACTTGAATTTGTTTCACTTCCTAACACAGGTTAATCATTTGAGGAACTTGTAGTATGTTGATGTATTTGTTCTTGTTGTAATAAGAGATTCCGCAAATCCAATAGAAGTGCACCTTGCAACTCAATAAAGGTGTTTGACAGTTCGCTTTTGGCTTGTGTCAAGTGCCCCCAAGCTTAGCTTAAAAACATGACTTCCAACTGTTTATACATCTACACACCTATATCACCTCACAACATGCGGGTTGGTCGGTTAGTCGGTTGGCCTTTTTTTTGATACTTACATATTTCCCAAGGAAATGGAGATCACCTTGGATAAACTCTTCCGTTTTTCATGGTCAGCTTCCCAACTGCGAGGCAACCGATGGTCCTTCTACAGTTGAAGCGATTAGTCTGCAGCCTTAGCAGATCACTGGGGAGTGACTGCGGTTGTTGGTGAAACGTGTACGCTTAAAAAGGTTCTGAACTGCGTGGGTTTGGAAGGATACCTTGGGTTTTCTGGTTCAACCCCCAAAAGAGATTTTTGAATGTGTTTGAAATAGTGGTTATCTCGTGGATTGACACCCTGAGATATCCAACAAAAACATACCATCATATTGTGGGTGAGTTTGGTACCTCAGTCGATCGATGATGCTAGAGTAGATATTGGTCCTTTGTCGTGATTAGACTAATCTCAACACTTTAAACGGTGTTTCAGGCTTTTCTACGTGTGCAGAAGTAAACCTGATTGAAATAGTCAAATCCATGATGATGTAGCTACTCCCACGAAAAACTAACATGGACTCCCCTGAAAATTGTTGGGTGGAAGGTTATTGTCCTTTTGAAATGGTCCCTTTGCAGTTGACATGTTAGTTTTCAGGTGGATATATTTTATCGAACTAAAAAACTTATACCAACCGATGCCGCTTTGTTGTTTGAGCCATCCAAGTGTGACATCAAAGAGTCACTTGCTGTTGAATCAAGCATTGTTGTGATGTGTAATAATAGTTTTTGCGAATTCTCATAAATGTTCATTATTGTATATGAAGAAATGTAAATTGTCAAATCACTATGCTTAATCTTCTTGCTACCCTCCCTGAAACTAACAGTTCGCACCTGAAAATTGATGGTTGGAAGATTACCTTCATTTTGGGGTCCGGCCCATTTTCAGGTGCGTTTGATGTTCGTTTCAGGGAGTGTAGTTGCATGTTTCAACATCCTACATCCACATGTGATGCTCGACTCGAGGCGCCAAAGGCTGGACGTCTGACGATGGATTGCAGTCAGAGAGTCCGGGAATCACAGCTAAGGAACCTGAAAAAATCACCAAAACCCAAAGGATCCAGGTTTCCCCCCCGAAAAATCGCAGGTTTGATGGTCCCAAATCCCATCCTCACAACAGGATTGTAGGGTTAATCCCGGATTCTCAGGACGCAACTGGTTCCTTAGGGCCAGCTGAAAGGAAAATCATATTCCAAACCTCCATGCTTTTTGGGTTTTATGATGTTTTATGTTAATCTTCCAGGGTGAAAATCAAGTTTTTCCAATTCCTTGTAGGATTGTAATTTGGATGAAATCCCACTCTCTGAAAATGGGGGAAATTCTGTTTTAATGGTGCCGTGATGGGGATTTTCTTATTTCATAGTAACAATGTTGTTGTTCACCTTTAAGCAAGAAGTATATTTTGGATTAGTTGGAATAGAGGTTGTTTCTGTGGCTCATGTGTTTGTTTTTCTGCAAAAACGTGGTGTTTAAAATGTGAAAAACAAATTGTGAATCTAACTTTCAGTAGCTCTGCAAGGGAATTCCTCACTCAAAATGACCAAAGATTTTTTTCCCGTTGGGGAAATGGTACAAGGTGGGCCCCTACGATCGTTATAAGTGGAGTTATGGATAACCCCTATTACAGTAGGGTTTTTTCACCCCAGGCAAACCCAGTTATTTTCGGTCATTTATACGGGCGCATCTAATAGGGGCCCACCTCTTGGGATGATAAGTTTGCCCATCTTTTTGCTCATTTTTCCACTGAACCATCTAGCTTTCCAGGTTTGATACATTGACTGCTTTGCCACAAAGGAAGTCTTTGATAAATGTGGCAAGGGGTGTACCTGCAAGGTGTACTTAATATCGTTAAATCCACACATTACAGGATTTTATAGAATCTGGTTTGTTTTTTTTTTGTCTCCAGGGAAACAAATGGATTTAAGGGACCTATCGTATTTTGAGAAAAGAGATGAGCTTTTTTTATTCAACCACCTGAGAGAAAAAGATGATCAACATCTCTGAATCTAATCACAAGACCTTTCTGAAAAGAAGAGAGGTACAGGTACTGTTGATGGACGACATCCTGCACCAGTTGATAGGTAGTTTTGTCCCATGATTTACAAGGTTTTGTACATCCCAGGTGGTGCAGGATTTCTTCCATCAACTGCATTTGCTGGAGATGAAGTGACAAAACTTTGGCAATTCTTCCAAGATATGTCCCAAAAGAGCCATGTTTTTACCGCAGCCCGACAATTTCTGAATTCAATTCCTTTCCAGGGAACAAGTATGAAAATGGAACATCCACCATTTTCTGATTTTGAGTCAGTGTTTTTCATTTCCTCTGACAGCGCAGGGTGTTTTGCATCCAGACATGTTAGTGGAAAACTATCCGGGAGAGAGTTCAACATGTTCAACTGATCATAGATGAACCATAATGTGACCGAACACTGGACATCCGAGATCGTCTCAAGATGACAACAAAGACTCTCCAGCAATTTTTGTTACACAAATTGTTGGGTTTTGACTCCGTCAACCGCAATCATGGAAGTGAACCAAAAAATCAGAAGTTGCTTAAGGCAGAATCACAGAAAAAAACAATCCATTTTGACATGACATGCCATTTTTTTTCCACTGAAATGATGGAGTTATATGGGTGTTTCCTTAAATGGTGGTATCCCCAAAACACCCCAAAATGATCATTTTTAGTAGGAAAACCCATGGTTGTTGGGGAAACCCACCATTTTAGGAACTTTCGTTAAGCCACGGGGCTTTTTGGGGGAAGTTACGAGGTCCCACGTGCTGATCGCCACTATGCGCCCAGCCTCAGGGAGTGCTTTGTGTGGTACCTATGGGTGTGGCCAGTAAGTTTCATTGTACCGTCTACATACACACTTTATATATTTATACAGAGTATACCTATATTCATCACAATATATATATATATCATACATATTTGCAATATCTACATATATGTTTTTATATTCACACAATTTGAATATGTACAGAATGTGTGTGTATATATCCACATTGTTTGTATATATATTTATAAATTGATATGTACACAATATATACACACAATATATGACTTCGTAATCTACGTATTTTACGTGATATAGTAGATAACAATAAATAAACATCCGGTGCATTTGTATCTTAATGAGTTTATATCTACACATACGTACATATATATATATATATACATTTAATATACATACCAACATCTTCCAAGGGGTGTCCAAAAGCGCCCTTCGACAAAATGTCCATGTCAGGACCTCACCACCAACCTCAGGATGGGTTCCCATCCTCCCAACAGCTGCACTCCCTTAATGATGAGCGCAAGCTAAAATGACAATTTTCTCTGGTTTCGATGAACGGCTGGAACCCCCAAAGTCATGGAGGCTTGGTTCAGATGATTTTCCGATTTTTCCGGATTTCAATTCGGTGCTTTTTTTGATTCCAGGTTAATCTTCAGAGGTGTAACTATAGCTTATCACTACTGGCCAGTCAAAATAGCCAACCAAGCCTGCCCCCCGCGGGCAAATGTACAGTATATGACCCCGCCGGCAAAAAACGACATTTCAGAAAAGTTTTTGTTGAAGCACCTCGAAAAAACCGGAGAATGCGTCGATTTCCAACTTATCCTTTGCCCCTACTTTTTGGACATGATTCTGGGCAAACCCAAGGGTGAATTCCCCCAGATGGCGTGAAAAGTAAGCAAATCCTCCTCCAATAATGCCTCTTTGTTCAGCTTTAGGAAGTACACCCTAGTGAAAGTAGATGGCTCAACTCCCAAGTTTGGTGACGATTTGTTTTCGGGGCCATGATGAAACTTCCCAAGACTTAATGGGACTTGGGATATGGATACTTTTTATTTCCAGGTGGTAATAATGTAATGTGCCTACATTATAACCCATAAAAACCCAACTATATAGGGATTTTCCATACCCCGTTGGGATCGGGGTACATCCCTGCCTATCCCCTGAGGATTTGCTTGTAGAGCCCGGAGAATCGAAGGAATCAGAAGGACATGCACCACAAGATCCAGTGGATGAAGGTCGGCACGTGATGTGGTGATGATGGACCCCCCTGGTTAAGTGAAGGAGAAACAACATCAAATCTTCCAAAAATGCATTGGAAAAGTTCAGTTTGTATATATATATAAGTGTATATATATATATATGATATATATGTCTAGTTAAAGATTGGTGGATGCTTTATTTTCCTTTTTTCCTTGAAGCAAAATTTGACTGACAACAAATGACCAACTTGTGATGAAGTCAGGATTTCACCAATCATATCCATACCATCCATGTATGGTATCTATACCTACGTTTACCATGAAAATCAACCAAATGTAGGTACTATACCATACAAAGATCCTTTGGGATAGTTCAGGAAACGTGTGTTTTTGTTGTTTGCTTTTTGCCGGGAGGCTCTAAGATAAGGCGAAGTTGAGATGAATCTGAATATTACCCTGGAAGAATTAAACACTGGCAGTGGAAAATGACGGGTTGGTGATGTGATATACAATTGCTTTTTATGTATTATATATGTTCTCCTTTAGATTATTAGTTGTTCAACTGCATATATAGATACAGTGTGTGTATATATATATATATATACATATTACATATTTACATAAATCCATATGTTACATACTCCATGTATTTGTTTCAGTTTGTTCCCCAGTGCTTTATCATTGCTGTCTTTAATCATCAGATGTTTTCACTTCAACTTGTTTTTTTGTGCAGCTTCTATCCTGTTGGGGATTTCAGGGATTTGTATATAGGGTCAACAAGCCCATTGGCACAGTTTTCCCCCCTGTTTTTTGTGATGTTTAAGGGAAAAAAAAGCAGCAAACCCTCATGGTTGGTTCGGAGCCACCCTCAGTTTTTGCTGGATTTTTTGGGCTGAAGAGCCCAACTGAACTGACTGAGGTGAGCCCTGGCAACGGTCTTTGAGAAACACACGGTCCAAAAAGAAGGTACCAACTGAACGAACGTGAGGGAAAAGGGATTGATGGATGAGGTTAGAATATCAGGTTTGATGATGATGATAATGATTTTGATGATGATGATGATGATGATGATGATGATGATGATGATGATGATGATGACCCCGATTCATTTTGGCATCAACATTAATTCACTTATATAGATACAGATTACATACATATGTATATATATATATATATTGTTTCTATTCATATATACAATAATACAGACATGTGACATATACTGTATTTTTGCCGTGTACCGTGTCATCTATTGTACATCAATACATCTAAGGGCCTATGGCGCTTAAAGACTTACGTCATATGTCGGTCACCCGACCCACATCGAGCCTCAAAGGAGTTTTGGGCCCCCAAAAGGTGGCAAATCGGAAGGAAAATCCCCAAATCTAGCTTGGTGAAATATGTTTATTTTGGCCAGATACCATCCATGGAATCCATGGAATCTGTTTTTTTTTGCCTGGAATCTGGAGATGTCCTTTATTTTGGGGCTGAAAAACCCCAAAAAAGCAAGGTCAAGATGCCAGTCACAACAGGGGTCAGGTACCTCTATTTATATAGCTAATTTCTATGGTTCATGTAGGTAGGAAAATATACCAGTGTTGTATTAAATGACAACATATGTATTTAGGATTTGAAATATTATTCAAGAGTATGAGTAAAACCCTCAGTGTATTTGGGAGTATCCGATCCAGTCAGTTCAGATTTTTTTAGTCATATCAGATTCATATGTTCTTCGCTTGAAGAAGGCCCTCGGAAAAGGCCTGGGATAGTTGCGGATTGCCAAGATATCCTGAAACAGGAGACTTCCTAACATTGCAATCCCACCCGCCAAGCAAAGGCTTTGATATACAACTTGAAGTGTTTTCAATTGATTCTGTTTCTTTCCAAATTCATGTTCACTTCCAATTTCAGCACACCTCAATATTTACTTTCAGAGAAACGCAACAGACAACTGACACGTCCCATTTGGAGGAGTGGTTTTCAACCAACCGACCATTGGCACCCCATGGAGGTGTCCTTGCGACCTTTATTCAAAGCTTCCAAGCCACCCATGGAGCTGGCGCGCTGTTTTTTTCATGGCAGGGTTTCGTTGGAAAACGAGGAAGTCGTTGATGCAGCTAGGCAAGGTTTATTTTCCCAAAAAAAACACGCAAAAAATGATGGGAGAAGGATTTCAAATCTACGATTCTTGTTTCATTGGCCAAGGTGATGGTTTTTGTTGGGGGTGGTCATTCCCTGTTTCGGCCATGCGGCCATGCTTAGGATAAGAATCTGTGTGCGTTTCTGTTTGGGACCCATGGATGATATCTATCCGAGTATCCGATTGTCAAGATACTGTGGTGATGTGATAATCCCATGAACAGTTAGTAAGTGGTTAGTAACCCCCATTTGTAAGCCACGAAACGCCCATTTGGAAGGGGTCCCACAACCCTACTTAGGGGACCTACGATCACCATGGTTATTAACCACTTGCTAAATGGGATGATCCTCCAAGTAGCCTGTTGTTTTTTTCACATCCCAAAAGGGTTAAGCAGACCAGTATTAATTTTTGGAGTGATCGATGGAGCGATTGTCTGGAGAATGATGGATTTCGTTTGCATTTTTTTTTTCGGGAACTACAGAGATCTCCCATAACTCATGGGGTAGATATGGATAGAAAACTTACTCTATCATTTTGGAGATGGAAATATGCTACTGTTGATGGAAGAAATCCTGCACCACCTGGGATGTGTAGAAAACACTGTAGATAATGAGATCAACTACCAACGTCAACTGGTGCCTGCCGGATTTTTGAACCATTCACAGTACCATGGTGTTTTCGCAGCGCCTTGAAGTTTGTAGTAGGCAATGTATGCACCGGATGGATGCTGCAAATGACTTTCTACTGCCGGTTCTGTTGAGCTCAAAACGTAGAGCGAGTTCACCAAACAAATGTGTAAAATTCACTGTTTTTTTGGGGGAGCTGGGTCAGAACCCCAGTGACAAGGGGACTTATGTTTAGTTTAAATGATCATCCAAGTACATTGTTTGGCAAAAAAGAACCCAATGACTAGTTGGAATATGCATTAGAACAACACTAGAATGCAGATGTAGTGCCTTTGTACATGAATTTCCAGCCCAGATACGTTAGCTCCTTAGCTCTCAAAAAGTTTAGTGGAGAGTTATTGAAATACGTTCTGGACTTGAATTCTTAACAGCCCTTGGCCTGTTCAAACAATTCTATATACATCAAATCACAACAGATTTACTAGTGGAACTGGGATAGTAGTTAATTTTTGTTCTCGAATCAAACTCCTTCAGTGGTAACAAGGGTAACTCCTGAGTGTCTTTGCTGTGCTCAATATGACTGACTCCAGTGGAAAAAGGGGGCATACTTCCAAGCCATCTACCTAGGCAACTTATTTTGACCAAACCACCGGTTGGTAAACCCTTTGATGGTGATTGAGTAAGGGAATCCCACTAAATGGGATGATGCTCCAAGTAGGGACCCACCTTGCAATTTACTCCGAATTTTTTCCTCATTCCTCTCCTCCCCCGCCTCCTTTGCTGCTGCTTTTGTGCAAGGCAGCAGCCTTCCGCCCACGCTCCAAGCAGATCATGCGACCGAGAAAGTCTCAAACAGCGCCGCTCGTGCGAAAGCCCAACAGGGGAAAATTCACATCCAAAAAGGGGTGAAGAGCATTGACAACTGGGGGATTAGATGGGATTAGTTAGCATTGAAACATATTGCCATTTCAAAGTAAGCACAGGCAACCAATCTCACTCCAAAATTTCGTTTTTGGTGGCATCTTTCGAAAAAATGACGCATACACGAGGTTAAGGAAGTGCATTGAATTGCATCTATGAATATGACGATTGTGCTGATTATTTGCGCACAATCAACTACATATTGATTTATTTGTATCTATGTCTACAAGAATGTGTTGTCACAACTAGAAGCCATGTGACCCCTCTGTTGTATTGAAACACATGTTTTTTTGTTTCACGGTGTTTTAAAGGCCAAAAATAGAGGATGTAATCAAATTTCAGACAAGCAAGCGTACGTGCATACATGTGCAGTATAAACATGTTGCATATATTTGCCATTATCTTTCCATATATCACACATTTACAGTACATCATATCAAAGCTGTTTCCGATCACGAATGGTGTCCAGGAAAAGGAAACGTGATTCTTTGCAAATTACACTGACAAGGTGGGCCCTTACCAGTTATAAGTGGAGTGATAGCCCCTATAAGTACGGTAGTTATAACCTCAGTTATCCGGTTATGTTGAGCCATTTTTAGGGGCCAAAAATAACCCTATATCATAACTAGGCAGACTGGACTCGGTTGGGAACCCATACCTTGCCGTTTTCATGGAGAAATCTGCGTTCGAAAAACGGGATGGATTTCTCCATAGAAGTTTACAAACCTGAAAACTACACCCTGGAAGATTAACGGCTGGAACATATTTCCCTGGAGGTTTGGTTCAGATCATTTCCTTTCTTTTCATGGATGATGGCTGTAGGTTCCAGCCGTTCATCTTCCAGGGGTGTAACGATTGACATGCTGGAAACTCCGCTTCACTAAAACAATAGGAAATAGATCCAAATAGATCCATATGGTGGTGGATTTACAAACATTTGTCATGATAGTTTTCGGGGGAAGGGGGGGGGGTAGATCCTTTTTACTTTAAGCAATCCCCCAAAAAACAACCTGTCTGAGTGACTTAGATTCCCAGAAAAAAGGTTCCGACTCAGTTTCCCACTAAAGTTTTGTCGTAGCTAAAACGGCTTGGAAAGAAACCATGGGTTTTACAGTTCTCATCATAGGATCCATGGGACGAACGGTATATTTACCTATTTCAATGAAAACCCATTAAAAGAAATCAAGCATTCATGGATCGGTAAATATACCGTTTTGTCCTATGGATCCTTAAGGTTATTACCCCAGGCGAACCCAGTTATTTTTGGCCATTTATATTTCATGGGCCCCTCCGAAGAAAGGGGCCCACCTTGCAGGTAAACGTAAGGGAAATGCAAGGTAAATGTTTCCGGCAAATGGAAGGTAAAATGTCAGGTAAATGTAGGTCTATATAGGTGCTGGTTTCAAATATTTTTTATGTTCACTCCTATTTGGGGAAGATTCCCATTTTGACTAATATTTTTCAGATGGGTTGAAACCACCAACTAGATATATTCAATCTTCCCATGGATCCGTCATGGGAAAAGAAACCTTCCTTTG
>DF242139.1:3622-48209 GCA_000507305.1 Breviolum minutum Mf 1.05b.01 | reverse complement strand
TTGTTGTTGTTGTTGTTGTTGTTGTTGTTGTTGTTGTTGTTGTTGTTGTTGTTGTTGACAGACAACCACCCATTGGTTTCTTGAGGATTATAACTATAACCCATAAATATCCACTATGCAGGGCTTATGTAGGGTAGGGGTACATCCATCTATCCCCATGATTGGTTGGTAAAGTCCCTGGGCCCCCTCCATTGAGGCTCGGCTTGCCAGCATCATTGAATGAAGATGAGCCAGGTCGACCGGTTCAACGGGTGAAAACGGGACAGAACTAACCCAAACAATCCATGGGACTGGTCTATCTATCCAAACAATGCTTGATTTTTATGGTAAATGTAGGTAGATATACCACACATGGACCCTATGCGTAATGGCTGGCAAGGTGAGAAATTACTTTACCATCCATGGGACGAAGGGTATGTGTTGCCTACATGAATGGTGGAATTTTGTTGGTAAATGTAGGGAAATATACCGTTTGTCGCATGGATGCTATGCCCCATGGGTATGGCAAGTTTAGTATATGTACAAGGGTGTATATGTTAGTCAGAGTATTATCCGACTTCATTCCCCAGCTAAAATGTGTGTATGAATATAAGCAGGCATTTGCATCTACCTACAACAGTGACAGAGACCTTGAAGGCAGTGAGGTAGTTGAAGTAGCGATCCTGTATTTTCGTTGGATGGTTTTTATGAGCTCACGTCGGATTGATCGCCAAGTGGTCCGACCTTAAAGCAACACACCCGGGGCACCTGGCGGACAGCACTCGGATAGTGGGTCGAAAATTGAGAGCTCTTCGACTGACAACAGCAGATTCGTTCTGAAGCCCTCGCCACCTTCAAACACACAGTTTCTTTTGGTCCGACCTTGGCTTCCAACTCAGCAGTTTCGGTGCCAGCGAATTTTGTCGCTGGATCCTTTCTGGCAGCTCTGGCAACTGGCAAAACTTCCGGGACCAATCCGACGCTGAAGATATACCGTTCGTCCCATGGAATGCTATGGCGGGTATGTGGCAAATCTAGTTATTTTCATATATGTCCCTTTTCAAAGCCCGTGTTCAGCACCGGTAAATCAGCAGCCTGTGACGACCTGCATGAGACGTCTTTTTTTTTGGGGGAAATCTTCCGAAGCTTATGGAGGTATGGGGCCCCTGGCCTTAGGCAACTGGGGTTATTTTTTCCCCGTACAGGAGTGGGGCCCACCTTATACTTGCCATCTTACAGTTAATATGATTTGATTCGTTGGGAGGATTGTTTTTTTTCGAGATGATGTCTCCCAAACAAGTTTAACTCACCCTCTTGAATGAGTTTGTTTGTGTCCACGTGTTATAACCAAGCAACTCTGCCCTTCACCTATTTTTTTTCTTTGGAAAGAAGGATTTCATATATTCATACAGATTTAGATTCGGAAAACCTTACGCCCGGAAGACAGCGAAAGGCCATGATGGGAAGATGTATTTCCTTTTGGGATTCAGGGGACATTCGTCCATTTCCGGGGGATGGTCAAAGGGTTTCCCCGCAGAGATCCGAGGGTGACAATGCACCTCCCCCTCGATATTTGTCGGACTGCAAAAGGTGCAATTCCTCCAGATGGAGACGCTGTTCATTCGACTTTTTCTGGAGCTTGGAGGGATGCTGGTTCGATGGCTGTGTGTTTCTTTTTGGACAATGGAAACCAATGCAAAGTTGCCCAAAATTCCCCATTTCTCGAACAAAAACGTGCCATTTTGGAAGTGTTGTTAGACAATTTTTTCTTCAAAAAAATAGAAGCTCAGGAAGTCCAAATACCAAACTTTGCCTCTTGGTAGGATCCGGAATCCTTGAAAAATGGATCATCCCAAAGCCCTAGACATCCTTTCGCACCTCCTGAGAAGGTATTTGGACCCAAAAAACATACCTAAAACACCAAACCTCAGGAGGTGTTTGGATGTCTAGGGAAGACTATTCTTTGTTTGGTCGACTGGACAAACCCAGGGCAAGGGGAAGTTGAGTCATCTTTTTTGAAGACAGCCAAGGTCACAGAGGAGATGTTCCCCCTTTTTTAAAGGAACGAAACAGCAGATAGATAGAAAAAAAATAATCTTCCCCGACCCTACAAGGCTAGAGTACTGGGTGTCAGTGAATTGATGGATTTGTATGAAAGTTTTAGAAGTGAACCATTGGTTTGTGTGATCGTGAAGTCGCTTTTGTATACTGGGGATACTGTGGATATTGTTGACTCCAAAATGTTGATTACTTCATTCAAGTTCATGGAAGTGGTTGAAGTATGGACCGTTTTGGTAGTGTCCACAAACAATACATATCTTCAGTGCGGTGGCCCGACTTTGGTTACTTATGATTTATTGTGGTAGATTGTGAAGATGATGATGATGGTTCAGGGGTGTTTATCCAACTTTTACTTACATTAGATACTTTACATCAAAATGAAATCAATCTTACATGTGTATCTTAGGATTTTTGCCAAGGAATTAATTCTGCTTGGACTCTTGTTTGACGCAAGCGAGGCCACAAATTGGCAAATTTGGACCATAGAAAATTGATACTTCCCTAAGGATCATTGGACCCTCCAATGGAAGGGTTTGAACCTGTATAGCAGGGGTTGGGTCCTCAAACATAGCCAGTTTTGAGGGATCAGGATACTTAGGGTTATGGAAAAAAACTATGCTGATTTTCACTCCCACATTCTTCCCAAATCATCCAATATCATAGTTGACTGAAGACTTGCAGACTACTGGATGTCACCCACAAACAAGGACAAATTCCACACACACACACACACACCAAAAAAACGCACTTAACACCGGAAAACATGTTTTCCGAATGGGAAAAGCAACCTTCCCCCTCCATTTACAGGTGCTATGTCAGTTTTCGATTTAGGGAAGACATTGGCTGAAGAATGGGCCATTCGCAAACTGGACCAATTAGTCTTGAAATGTGTGTTGGGTTGAGTATCCATGGTCTTGCCCTTACATGTTGGATAGTAGTTTTTTTGTTGTTGTTGTCGTTTTCGGAGTTGCTGCGTCATTATGTTATTATTGTCCTTGTTGTTGCTGCTGCTGTTGATTTTATTGAAGACGTTGAGTGGTTGTTGTTGTTGCTGTTGCTGTTGATTTTGTCGATGTCGTTTATGTACGTGTTTTTGGTGTTGTATGGTTTTGTTATGTAGTTTCTGTGTTTTTCTTGTTTTGTGTTGCTGTTGTTGGTTTGTTGTTGTTGTTGTTGTTGTTGATGTTGTTGATGATGTTGTTGTTGATGTTGTTGTTGTTGTTGTTGTTGTTGTTGTTGTTGTTGTTGTTGTTGTTGTTGTTGATGTAGCTGTTGTTGTTGTTGTTGTTGCTGTTGTTGTTGTTGTTGTTGTTGTTGTTGTTGTTGTTGTTGTTGTCGTAGTGGTGATGATGATGGTGAGGATGGTCGCATTCGTTGTTTGTTTTGTGTGTGTGTGTTGTTTGGAAGTTTGTGTTCAAACCAAGCTGCTTATTTCCTGCTGCATCGCAGGGAATCGAGTGAATAGAGGAATAAACGCCTTAAGTGTGGCCTTTTCAAACAGGTCTGAAATGCGCCCAGGAAAAGATGCAGACACTCAGATACCCATCGTTAGCTCCTAGGTGACATGGCACCAGTATTGTTGGATGACTCGGATGACTTATGTATATGAGAAGACAGATCCAAACCCCACAAGCTTTGAGCATTTGCTACCACCCGCATTTCGAAACGCCAATCACATTTCAATACTGAAAGACAAAAGTCTAGAAAGAACCTTGGCATAGAGTAATTCACAATCGTATATGTTTGAATATGTCAATTTTCTTTGAATTTGGTATGGAAAACTGTCATATTCGTTCTTGAAGCCACACCTTTTTGAAATTAACTGACATTTCACCCCTGAAGAATATCCCATATCATCCATGTATGGTCATTACCTATATTTATCTATATGTGGTTGATTTTTTATGGTAAATGTAGGTAAACATACCATGAATGCTATGGGTATGTAAGGTATGTATATTCCTTTGAAGGGTTGGAAGATGATTGGAATTCCTTATGATAGGAGGACTTCTACGGGCTGAGACAACTGGTAGTGCAACACGAAGCAAGGAGTTTGGTCTGGGAACGAATTGACCAAAGCCATAGGGGCTCCTTGGGACTGGACGTTTTTTTTACCTAAAATTTACCGTCAATTTAAAAGTCATTTACATACCAAAAAATCAAGCAAATGTTTATACATATATATATATATAAATATATTCCGTAATATACCATATATACATGGATCCTAAGGGAACAGGATGAAAAAGTCAGGAAGCAATAAAAGCCATAAGTAAATGGTCTTACAGGTTACGTCATAAGGAAGCAAACAGTCAAAAGATCAAAACAACACTTCGAACAAGATACTTAGGCGCAACAAGTTAACAAAGTTATACTGTCATTTATATGTGGGAGAGGGCTTTACATAGATTGTCTTCGATTGTGTGAATTGTAACCTTCTCTTGGGGGAATGAGCAATGGACGGACACTGGAAGCCAAAGTTTTCACTCATAGGCGCATCGCACGTCAACAAAACACGGCAATGAACAAGATTCTATACAAGGTGGGCCACTCCGATTGTTATAAGTAGGGTTCAAACCCCAATAAATGGCCGAAAATAGCTAGGTTTATATCCTTGCATATAGGGCGTATAACTCCACTTATAACTGATAGGGGCTTCATAAAAAAAACTCAAATATCTACCTAATTAGTCAAAGAAATCGGATATTTCCAGTCAATAATCCAAAGAAAATTGTCAATCTCACCAGCTGGGTACTGTTGATGGTTCAGAAATCCCAAACAACCACCTGGAATGTATAAAACCCCTGTCAATCATGGGATAAACTACCAACCTCAACTGGTTAGTTTGCCGGATTTCTGAACCATCAACAGTAGTAATCTAGGTGGTGGTGTCACATATTTTTTATGTTCATCGCTATTTGTGGAAGATTCCCATTTTGACGAGCATATTTTTCAACGGGGTTGAAAGCACCAACTAGTAATTCCCCACCAGTACCTGTTAGCAGTAGGGTGAAATATTTTCCACTTATATGGGGTCATGACCCCAGTTACCCATTCAAAAAGGCCATGAATAAATAGGGGTTATTTATCCCAGTCGTCGTTGTTGGTACCAGGTGAGCAATGAAAAAAACCCTGTTTGGTTGGGTTATATAGGGGATTATACTACCCAGGTATATAGGGATTATACTAAGCCATTATAAGGATCCCTATTAACCAACCAGGATTCAATGGATAAGTAATAAGGGTTTTCTTGTTTTCTTCTTAGCTCAGGTGTTTTTTTCACATCTTTCAACATGATCTTCTCAGGAGCTTGTTCATTGGGCTGCAACCTGGCCTCTCGGGTGGGCTGAAGGGTGTCGAACTGTCGGTTTCCCTATAGGATCCACGGGACGATTGTATATTTACCCTCAATGAATGGTTGATTTTTTTTGCTAAATGTGGGTAAGATATAGCATTATCAGGATGGGATGAGGTTTTAAAAAACACTGAATCCACTTTTGCGTTGCTTTTTTGATGATTGTTTATGCAATCGAAACCATGTCAAATCACCAATGTTAACCACCATTTGGGGAATATGTTTTTTTGATTTTTGTCCAAGCATCTTTTTAGCGAATCTAAGTCCAAGTCGGTGGAAAGATGTTCCACTTTTTTTGGGACCATGTGAGCAATGAAAAAAACCCTGGTTGTTTAGGTTGTATAGGGGATCATACTCGTACTACCCAATTATATGGGGATTTTTAAGAAGCCAATATAAGGATCCCTATAAACCAACCAGTACAATGGAAAGTAGGAGGGTTTTTTTCGTATTTCATGTGAGTTTGAAACGGTTTGCTTAATATGATTTGTTGGCGTCACGGGCAGGAATCTTCTTTGGCATTGAAAGAGATACGCGTATTAGGTATAGACTGAAAGCAAGAAATTCAGACAGATGTGTGAGGCTTACTTGGATACGCTCCGAATAAATGTATATTTGAGGAAATGATGAAATTTAATCAAATAGATTCTACAGTATATAGTACATGTCTATATATATATATACACCTGTAGGTCGACAATATAGGGCTAAACTATTGATACTGTTGATGGTTCAGAAATCACAAACAACCACCTTTAATGCATAACCCCCCTGTCAATCATGGGATAAATTTACCAACCCTCAACTGGTTAGTTTGCCGGATTTCTGAACCACACCCCAGTTCTTTTGGTAGAAATCCTCACAGTCTTCCCGCCAGGGTGGGTGATGTATCAACTACCTTGTCTCTAAGCAGTTCAGGTAAGGAAGGGTGAAGCCGGAGTCCTGCTGGAGTTTTGCATGGACTTGTTTGGGAGATTTTGTTGAAAGAGAATGCACCCCTGGAAGATTAACGTGGAACCTACAAATCACCCATTTAGAAAAAACAAGATCTTCCAAACCTCCATGAGGACATGTTCCATGTTAATCTTCAGGGGTGTATTTTTTGTGGATGAATTTTGAACAACAAGAAATGGATGATGAAAAACTATGAAAAACATCCACGTGGAAGTTCCAAAATGATGGGCCTTGGAAATGGTGTCAAAATGGCCTCAAATATGGGTGTTTTTGGTTATCTATCCCATACCATCCATGTATGGCATATTTACCTACATTTGGTTGGTTTTAAACGGTAAAATATGGTAGATGTAGGTAAATATACCATACATGGATGGTATGGGTATGTTGAATTTCTGAGGTGGTAAGATTTGGGGGATTCATTTGAAGGAAAATAATGGATGACTTCATGATTTCAATCTGCCTGGCACACCCAACTTCAGACCAAATAAAGGAATATGTTTTTCTTTCCTACAAATTTAATTTGATGAGGTAGATTTGAATTAGTTAAGTCGGTTTGAACATGGTTGATGTTAGCTTGATTAGTCAATTTGTGGCCCTTCATATGGAGGGTGTTGATTCAGTGCTTCCGAACAAATGTTGTTGCAAGCAAGCACGATATGGAAATGAAGGGGGTGTAACTAAAAGAGGATTTCTCCCATCAACCGTATCACCCAGCACCCCAAAAGATTCAACAAAATGGATACTGAAAATGGTGGACCTTAGACAATCAGTGATTTCCAGCTTCAACTGCTATCTTGGGATTAATGATTGTTTAACTTCAGGAGCGTAGCACCTCTTGGTAAGCGTTTAGCTTTAGCTATTTGATATTCTTATGACATCACAGCAGTTTGGTGTATCTGACATGGGTCCCTTTAAAATAAAAGGACTTATCCTGCGTCTCTCTTCCGAAACCGGGAGTTTCGGCGCGTGTCACCATCCATGTATGGTATATTTACCTACATCTACCATATTTTGCATTACTTTACCATTAAAAACCAAGCAAATGTAGGTAAATATGCCATACCCTAGGGATCCAAGCACCCTGTCAGATGATGAGCGGTTGGGGTGTATAATCACCTCCTCAGTAAGGTATTTAGCTTCCATGAAACCATTCTCAGAAGGTGAGCCAGGATCCCTAGTTATTTCCATGGATGATACGGGCTCCAACCGAGGAGGCAAAGGTTCAGTGCAACTGGAGCCGAGAAAAAGTACGTTGGCTCCTCCCGTGGATCATCGATCCTTGGGTCGAAGTTTCAAGGTGGTTTTCCCCGAGGATATCGAGCCGATTTGTGCGATCTAATTGGGGGCCCCTATTTCAATGGCCGAAAATAACTGGGTAACTATAGCTTGGGGGAGGTTTGTGGGATTGGAAGGGTATATACTAGTCCCCTAAGATTTCCATGAAGAATCCATGATATTCCTATCTAGGTGGTGGTTTCAAATATTTTTTTTATTTTCACCCTGAAAATTGCGGAAGATTTCCAATTTGGCTCATATTTTTCAGATGGGTTGGTTCAACCACCAACCAGATAGGGTTAGTTCACCCTAATCATAGGGGTTCTAACTCCACTCATAACTGGTAGGGGCCTACCTTGTATGTGGGTGTTTTTCTTTGTGTTGGAGTGTTTGTACATCTAGAGCGATATAATACGGATTTACTGCATATACCTAAATAAATAATATGTATAAATATAAATATATATGATTATATATCTAGATATATATATATATGCATGCCACTCAGTGTGCAGTCAGATTGGAAGTCACGGGATCACGGAAGTTTTGAGCGTTGATGAACACGTGGCCCAGCTCGTGAAAAACAAACTAAAGTGTATCACACACTGTATTTATGCAGATAAGTACATACATCTATAGACATGATATTGTGAACAAACTAAAATGTATATCCTACGACTTTGTCTTTTGTCGGTCCAGTCATCTGATTATTGAATTTGGTTGACAAAATCACCAGCACTGCTCCCGATTATGATTTGAGCCACGTCAACACTGGTATTCTGTATATCATGAGAGATTATGAAATATCCTTGGAGTCCCTTCTCCCTTGTAGTGGAATACTGGAATAGCTCGAAAAATAGACAGCTACTACTGTTGATGGGAAAAATCCTGCACCTGGGATGTATAAAACCCTTTAAATAAAAGGTATATCTACTACATCAATTGATGCTCGCCGGACTTCTGAACAATCAACACTAGTTCTCACAGGCAAAATGTTAGTACTCTTGGGATGATACCCTAGCTGTTTAACCCGCCAAGGAGCCCTTTAAAGGGTGATTTTTCCCCATTACATACCTACTTTAAAGGTGGTGGTTTCAAATATTTTTTATTTTCACCCCTACTTGGGGAAATTATCCAATTTGACTACTGTTTTTCAAAGGGGTTGAAACCACCAACTAGCTACTTTAACGGTGGAAAATTCAGGTTTTGTTATTTTCCCTATGGTGACATTTGATTCAAACGTATCCAAATATATTCACCAACTCATTGGCACACGGCTGGTACTCCACGGGGTTTTGGTTGATGCCGGTATTCCTCGTTGGGTGGAGATATCCAGCATTTAATTTGATGATATTAGATATATTATATACATCTTTTCTGTATGCATACATACTTTTAAGAAACATTTATTGTGCATTAAAAAAAATGTACATGTATATTTCTAGTTGTAAACGTTTACTGACATATGTTCATATACATATATGTTTATTCATGATATATGAATGTTCGCTTATTTTCATCTAATCTATATACATACTTCCACCTGGGACCTTCCAAAAACTTTCCCACGTCCAACCAACGACCTTCACTAAGACTACTCCGGTCGTCGACTCTCGGAGCGGCGCAGGCGGGTTTTGTGGGTCAAGGGGATTTTTCCCAGCATTCCGAATGACCCTAAGGGGATCCAGACCCCTCCCGGATCGAGTATGATTGATGGATTTGATGGTCTAAATCCCATCCCCAGGATCATAGGATTGTAGATATAATCCCTTTCAATTGGACATATCTGGATCCTTAGGGTGAAGAGTTGACGGATTTTTAAAACTGACTCAGCCTTTTCCTTGGCCAACCTTCAAATTTTCTGGGGGAAGTACATATTTAGTAGGAAAACTAAGCCGTTCAAACTTTCTTTCATGGCCCTTTAGCTGAGTAAGTAAAAGAAGGTCTAGGAAGATGATCATTTGATGATTCAAAATAGAAAGATTGATGATCTTCATGATGATTCATGATGACGACGACATGGATGATTGATGATGGATTGTGATTGGTAGTGACTGATGATAGATGTCTATAACTTCTAGGTGGTGGTTTTAAACATTTTTATGTTTACCCTTATTTGGGGTTTCATGATCCAATTTGACGAGCATATTTTTCAGGTGGGTTGGTTCAACCACCAACTGGACTTAGTATTGGATTTCCAATATAGATGAACCCTCCAACTCCTTCAGGTCGTTTAAAACCTAGAAATGCACGCAAGTAAGTCCACCCCGTTTAAGGCTGCTCAAATTATAGCGACCTCACACGACCTCACCCCAAATGGTGGTTTAGTAATGGAAATCCCCTTATTTCAGGGAAACCTAGGTTGGTGAAATATTAAATTTGGCCAGATTCAAGGGGTGCCTGTAAAGCCATCGATGGATTTTCAATGTTCAAGGCTGCCTTGGTTTAGAGTTGTTCTGAGGGAAACTTCTAATGTGCAAAAAAAAACTCCTCCGGCCATCCAGTAAGCTAACATAGCCATGGAACATGTCCATTTTCACTTAGGCAATACCATCAACAAGTGTTAGATCTCAGATGTTCAAGAATGATTTTTTGTTCAGAAGAATCATCCTGCATGTTGGGCCAGCATGGGCCAGCTAAAAGGGCACCCGTCACCCATTGTTTAGGGAATAATGTGTAGAAACGATAGCACTCCCGTAAAAAAACAAAAAGTTTCACGGATTCATTGTAAACTTTGGGCATGATTTGGTTGTGTGGTGGAAGTTTGTGTGACTTACCTCAACACTCACCAGCCAGTGGTTGAATCAAGTGGCAAGTAAGCGGGCCCCTAATCAGGTAACAATCGGGTCAGATATCCTGGATGGAGCGGTGCAGCTCGAAGTTTTTGTTCAAGCGATCCCGGTTCCGGTTTGCTTCTCTCGTTTGTTGTTTTTGCATTTTGCCATCAATTGTTTTCAATTCCATCGCTTTCCACCGTCAAAATGTTATTCTTTTAACAGTGGTGAACAAAAACAGCCGCTGTAATGATATATACCAGCACCTTCCAGTCGGGGTGCCAATTAAACCCTAAGGGATGATGAATTGACACTCTTTTCAACGGAACCATGTAAGGCACCCCGACTTGAAGGTGTTGGTATTCACTCCTTGGGCCTTTCGGCCTTGTGTTTTGGTTACAACTGGCAGCTGTTGTTGTCACCGAAGGTTATGGTTATTTTTCTGGATTGTCCACGATACCTTTGATCAGACGAGCATGCTTACAAAACCTCCACACATATATTGTGTATATTTTTGTATATACATATATACACATATAATACGTACATATGTATATATAGCCTTTGTAATTACATATGTATGCATGTGTTGAAGCATCTCGGTGTTAATGTGTTGGTACACAGTTGTTTGCATCATGAGGTGTGAGTTTACCGAGGCATGTATTACAGTTCTCATAGATTGCATAGTCCACAAATATCCACAAGGAATCTCCACAATTGAATCGATGATGATTAAATCGCAAGAAAGACATCACCCATTTTTTTATGTTGTTTTGAAGTCTTGTGTTGTTAAAGTATCATCATCTAAAAACCAGTCAATGCATAGTGATTACATTGTAGAAAAATGATGAACTGTAGCTCCCCAAAGCTGCTTACCGAACACGGCCAACACCAACGTTGACATGTGTATTTTGTGTAGTATATGCAAATGATTGAACATATATGCAAGACATATCATGAAGAAGTTAACTCGAATGTTACGAATGCATATGTTTAAGCATGGCGCCTTTATTTGTGTTTTATGGTATGATATATGTATATATGTATATGTTTATATTCATACAAGCATAGTTTATATCATACATCTCTTCATGGAAGCCGATGCACCCGGTTCTCCACAGGAGTTGGTTGAAGGCATTTTTGAGGGGATCCGGTCCGGGGAAGGGTGGTGGTCCAGGAGGGATGTAAGTAGGTCCGAGGAGACTCCTACTGTTTTTTTTGAATAAAGATGTACATACCCAAGGATGTGGAGAGATAATATGTGTGTGTGTATATATAACTTGAAAACATATGTTCGAACCTTTTCCAGTCAATGAAATGCCTACATGAAACCGGGATGGTTTTTGTGTTGGATTCACCGGGGGAGGGTAGAGCTGAAGTACTCGGATGGAATCTTGACACGGACCCATGACCGATTATGATTGTTATGCTACCGGTTATCCTTGAAACATTCTGCGACTTAGGCTTTTTCCAGTAAAACTCAGTTTAGGTACTTGAGGTATAACAAGGTTTATAACAAAGCTTTACCAAAGTCATATCAGAGGTCGACAAAATTTCAACATGACTCATCAATCATGTTTAAATTCCAGGCTGAACCTGGGTGCATTATTTCGTCACTAGTGACTAGTGACTAGGTGATGGATTTCTACAGTTTTTTTTTTCGATCGTTTAAGAATGGGGTGGTTGACAAGGTGAAGCTCCCAATTGAAACCTGACATTTCAACTGGAGCTTGAAAGTTGAAATCTACAGAACCAATACCAATAGTTTTGGTATATGAAATCGTCCAAAAAAGCTTGTGGACCCAGTAATTACTGTTTCTGGTTCTTACAAAAATGTATTTGAGTAGTTTCTTTTGTAAATGGTGGGATAAAACTTACCAATCTAAACTCAACATGTTGTTGTTTTCAAAAATGCCCAAATCGGATCCATGTGACTGATATACATATATATATATTCCCAACAGTGAAATTCCCATAGAAATCAACCTTTTTTGGTAGGTTTTCCTATAGCGTTTTTTCCCATGGGAATCCGGTCATGAGGTTCCCATTTCCTCCCTGCGGCCTGAAAGGCCAACGAAGCCAACAAAGGGAGAGGGCCAGGGTTGGGCCCCCAGCCGATCGTTGGGATAGTTGGGTGTGATAACTTAACCCCCAGGCAAACCCAGGAAAATACTCAATGGCCATTTATAGGGGTTATAACCATACTTATATATACATATTATATATATATATATATTTGTAAATCTATATGGGTTACAACTTATGAATATCTAGTAGGGCCCACCTTGTACATGATAACATGTCTACAGGCACTTATTTACTTTCCCGCGAATTAGCATACATCCTAACGTTTGGCACTTTTGAGTCGATGATTTTCCTTTTCGCAAGGTGGGATATGTTAGTTTCCTGCAGGGTAGTACTTTCTTTACATACGGTATGTATATATTATTATATTTATTTATGTGCATATGTATCTATTTGATTTGTTATTTGGTGATTACGTAGTAATGTATGTGTAACCCTAGATTTAGCTGTAGAGGGATATATGCAAACACACATACGTTTGTGTTCCTGCAGGCATACATCATAACAATGATAACAATAGGTTCATCTTCATATAGCAAACTCTGTTGGGATTGGTCAGTCGGGGGTCATAGCTCACCCTAGCTGCGAAATTTCCCGATGCATCTCCTTTCCCCTCGTTTCAGCTGGGGGAGTTGTTTCTTTTCATAGTATTCTGAAGGTTCTGGAACCCTGGTTGGCTGTTTTATAGAGGGAATTATATATCATGCTTGATTAAGATAGGAAATGCAGGAGGTCAACCAGTATTGTCAGATTATTGGGTGAAAGGACCATGCGTTGTTTGAAAGAAAATTCATGTGTATATATATATATGTATAGTTATTGTATAGTTGTACATGTACATGTTTTTTTGTATTTTTTCAAATATGTTTTCATAATACATATTCGCACAATTTCAGATATAGTTCATGGAACCGCATGGAACCTGTTTGTTCCTAAGTATTTGTTTACTGCTGTTGTTGTTGCTTTATTTTTGCACATTGGATTTGTAGAGATATCGAGTTTCCACCCAACTTCGAGGCCTTAAAAGATCGAGTCATCAATGAGAGGTTGCTCTGGGTTGCGGGTTGCACCACTAATTTGTTTATCCATAAAGGCCAGTAGTTTAAACATATGGTTGCTGGAAGATATCCTGCTATGCAGTTGAGGTTGGTAGTTTATACCATTACAAGGTTTCATACATCCCAAGTGGTGAAGGATTTCTTCCATCAACAGTATTTCACGGGTTCTGTGGTTATGTTCCCTGCCGAGTTCGGAAGGCCAGGTGAAATCAGAACGGACACTCCAGGTGACTAGCTACAGCACAGGTACAGCCATTGGAATATGTTTCCAAAAGCACCAAGCAGAGCCAAGGTTCAGTCAACGCACCCAAGTGCGAGAGATGGTTTCCACCATGGTCCGGGACCCGGGTCGGAGACAGGGCAGGTTTTGCTGCTAGGGTGCAAAAAAGCTCCAAAAGAAATAGCCCTCTGATGTCGTGCTTCCATCCACGGAACCCTCCCTGAAAATTGAATGTGATACCGGGCAAGGCTCAGAAGCTGAGAGTTCATTACGTCACTCAAAAACTGCATGTTTTGGAGTCAAAGTGACCCGAAATGATTCTTCAGGTTCCTGAAATGATCAAACTATTTTTCATCCGGATGAAAAACCAGCTAACATGGATTCACCACCGATGCCTGATGGCTGAAATATCTATTCAACACATCCTAATCATTGTGAAACTATATACCAGATGCTAGAGTTCTTGGCCAGGGGAGTATCGACTTTGTTTTTTGTATCAATGGTCAATTGGTAGTTTTAGTGTTGAGCTCACCAACCTCACCAATTGACCATTGGCAACTGCTAGTCGTTAAGGTCGTTGCGGCAACTGCTAGTCGTCATGCAATATAGACTTCCCGATGCACCCCAGTTGAAGAGGTATGATTGGCTACCGGCTTGCAACGTGCTTGGTGATGTTCTCTTGGCTCAATGGAAGTACTCCCCTGAAAGCCTGGAACTTAAACAAGAAACCCTCCATTTGAAAAGGAACATCATCTCCCTAGACATCCATTCGCACCTCTTGAGAAGGTATTTTGGACCCAAAACAACATACCTAAAACACCAAACCTCAGGAGGTGTTTGGATGTCTAGGGTCTGAACCAAACTTCCATTAATTTTCCAGTTCGTGAAACCCGTGGGAATCCGTGAGTTGAAACCATTTTGTAGGTGACCAGGTCGTAGGTTCCTGACAAATGTGAGGCCAGAAGTGACTCACAAGCCCATACCATCCAGGTATGGTATATTTACCTACATGAAAGACACAGTTTACCATTAAAAACCAACCAAATGTAGGTAAATATGCCATACATGGATGGTATGGGAAAGATAAACGGATACTCCACCTTTTTCTAATAGACAATGAACCGGATCTAACGGGATTTGTGTTTTATTTATATTACTTCGAGTTCCTAAGGGAATATATATATATAATGAATATCTGCTCATTATAGTTACACACGCATCCCTGAAGTTTTTCAGGGCTTGTTCGCCTGAAAATTATTTCACTGGTAAAGTTGATGAACTGGCTTTGGAAAGCCATCATTTTCAGGTTCCATGTACACAGTTCTGTTCTTGGCCCCACCAAAACTGCCCCCACAAAAAAGGGGCTTATGAAGGGGTTACTAGCCGCCATTGTTCCCTTAATAAGGCCTTATTCAACCCGTGTTTCTGGTGGGGTGTAGTTTTGATGGGGTTAGCCACAAGAGGGCCATGATTTGTTGGCATGATTTGTGCTGTCGAAAGCCGCCGAGATGAAAACGATGACACAGACCTTTGAGCGATCTGTTTGGAAGCCAAGATGGGCTGTGATGGGTGGTGGTTCAATGGTTCATGGTTTAGAGGTAACGGGTAGTTGAACATAGGTTTAAAAAAGAGGGTACAGAGTTGACTAGCTAAGACATGTTTGAAGATAATAGTTTGCTAATCATACATTATACATATCATATAGTGGAAGTTCGGCCAAAACCTGATTGTTTTGAACTAAATTTTTGAATGGCTCTAGTTGTAAACACAGGGTCCCCCAGAAACGACACATCTTCCCGAGTGACCCTTGGACATACAGCTTGCATTGGGTGCCCAACGAACAAACCCAAAAGGCCCCATAGTTTAAAAGATTCAACCCATAGAATTGAAGGTCTACCCCCCCAAAAAAGGGGTCGACCGTTGGGTTCTAGGTATATTTATGTATATACATATATATGTATATGCATATGTTTGCTAGCCCCCCCTTTCCAGGGCCTACCTTTTGAGATAAAAAGTTGCTTTCAGAGGAAAGTTTGCATAAGTGATTTTGTGAGGTGATACAGTTACATATCTGATGATTTTGTTAATTGCTTTCAATGTAATGTGTGGGTCTCTACAATATGCTTTACAATGGCTGTCAACCATCTGTTTTGTTTAATTCCTCTTTTGAACGTATCAATAATCATTGATAATTGTTAGTGATAAATGTTCATTGTATTTGAATATTTTATGAGTTTTTTCAGCAGGAATCGTAAAAAAACAAGAAAAACATATCAAGTGTATCTATTCTGCGTTTTTGTTGTTTCTAGGTTGCAAACATGTACTATAGGTTTGAGAGATTTGAGGTTCACCAAACCTGCATATATACTCAAAAATGATCATCATTTTGATGCCCAAAGTGCACAAAACCGCATATACCTGCAAGATTTAGAGCGAGCTCAGCCGAGGTACGAGGTATGTTTTCTAATTTAAACGAGGTGATTTAGTTTTATTCGTTTGGACGAGGCGTCTAAACAGTGGCAACAATATATGCCAGTTCCTACAATATAAACTTCCAATGCTGTTGACGCAAGATTTTTGTGGATGGTGCTCAAATGTTTTTGTGAAGATGTCAGAAAAAATTCGAGCACCGAAAAGTTTTTTTTCGACCAAGATGAATGACAGAAGTTCTTGAGTGAAAGAAAGATTCTTATGCACTTGAAAGCCTAGAATCTAGCAAACGGCCTCCATTTCTACGGGCTAAGTTCTGCTCATGCCGGTCTTGCAGTGACGTTTTGGCTTCAAGACTGGCTGAAAGCATGCTCCGTGTAGTCGTTGCAAGTCGTTCCAATGAACTATGGCAGATGGTGGTTTCAGAAAAAGCCACGTGGAAGACTGTCATGGAGCGAGATGGGAAGGCTGCGGTGCAGCTCTCTGAGGGGCCCTCTGATGCTGAAAAGGCATCAATTCTAAATTTGTTGAGCCCACCAAAAAAACGGAGGCAGACGGAGAAGTGCGCAGACGATTGAAAAAGTCACCGGGCCCAGACAAGCCATGATTGAACGAGGCGACGTATTGTAATAAATTCGGAATTTAGATTTAGCGAGGCGAGGTACACAATTTAATTCGACGAGGTACACCCAATTTAAGATCGGGGCACGAGGTGAGATTTGTTCTAAATTGGGCAGATATACCAAAAAAAACAAAAAATCTCAGATTCTATGTGGGACTGACTGGCATAGAGTCTCCTCAAGTCCCTCAAACCTGCATATACTCAAAAAAATCAAACGTCTTGATAGTGAAAAGTCACCAAACCTGCCTATACTCAACCAAAAGAACAATTCACCTATGCCAGTCAGTCCCACATAGAGTGTGAGATTTTTGATGTCTTTGTTTTTTTGAGTATATGCAGGTTTTGTGCACTTTTTGCATCAAAGTGTTCTTGTTTTTTGTTTTGAGTATATGCAGGCTTTGTGCACTCTAGTCAAAATAATGCATTTTTTGCTTCTCATGCCGGTTTCGAAGAAGTATAAGTCACAAAACCTGCAGAGGGTATGCAATTTTGAAGTGAACAAGGCTCAAATCAGTTGATGTTCTTTGTATTTTATCGTATTAAAGAATAAAACTCATCAAAACAAAACCATTAGGATGTGCATAAAACACTGAAATTTACACTGTTTTCTGAGCATGTCTTATTCAACACCACGCTGAGCTGTCGGAAACCAAGTATCCGAATCTTGAAGATCTAGAAACGATATGACAAAAATGGATTGAACCATAACCCTATGTTTTGAAGTTTCCGATATGTAACATGGTAGATTTATACGAAGATTTTCCAGAATATGTATAAATACATTTTTATCTACATATACTTTTTGCCATCAAAAAAAGCAGGGATAATTTCTACATCATAAATTCCTACCACCAATGTTGGCATCCTTTCTGAGGTTTGGGATGCTTGTGATGTTCTGCATCCAGATGAGGAATCACAGCGCGCTTGTGAGGGAAACATTGGGTTGAGTCATCATTTGTTCGTCATATATGTGAATAAGGGAATTGTCATGCATGATAAGGTTGATGGTTCAGAAATCCCAAACAACCACCGTTTGGATGTTTTTGAAACCCTGTAAATAATGTGATAAACTACCAACCTCAACTGGTGCTTGCCGGATTTCTTCCATCAACAGTATTTCTGTATGTATATACATGTTGCAATGCCACCGTTACCCAGTAAGTGTCAGATTTTTTGGTGGGGGTCTCTATTCACCTTTTTGAATTTCACTGTTACAAGTACCGGGACTGGGAGCATCCCAGGATATATTACTCAATGTATGGTATATTTACCTACATGTTCCAGAAAGATTAACCAAATGTTGGTAGATATACCATACATTGAGTGTTTGGGATAGATATAACAAAAATGCCCTGTAAACAAAGCAAGCAAAAACCAATCAAAACAGCGATTTTGATTCCTGCCAGAAGATCACACAGGTTGACTCGGTTCCTGCATGCAACCCTCAAAAAAAGACACAAGACCGAGGGTTTCCCCCCCGAGAGGTTTATCGTAGGAGAACTCCTCTCAAACTAAGATGGCTGCTTTTGCAATGTGGTTTTGATTGCAAGTAAATGACGCAGAAAAATGATTGGATTAATAAACTATTTACACGCAAAGGAGGTTCGTAAGAAAATTGACATGGAACTGGAACAAAGCACCAAATTGGAAAAGGAAACTCATCTGAACCATCCACCTCCATGTTCAATTTCCAGCCGTTCATTGCTCCAGGGTCTGATTCTTGACCAAATGCTGGAGGTCTCAAAGGTGGTTTCTCCCAGGTTGAAAAAACCTACATGTTGATGCTTCTCCGCCAAGCAAAAAAAAAACGGAACAACGAATTGATTTCATATTGGGCACATGTATATGTATTTCATAGATTTTGACAGCCTGAATGTAAAGAAAGGAGTAAGATGTGTGGATATCGTGTCATACATGGTAAACTGTTGTTTTGGACACCAGGTGTGAAAGACCTACTCAAACTAACCATAAACTCTCACGGTGACAACTGCTTGTTTGTGAATTTATTTCGTGAAATCTACTCCAGAGTGAATTTTGACAAATTATAGGTTACTGGGAGGATCATCCCAGTTAGTACAGTAAGTGGTTGATAACCATGGTTAGAAAGTCCCCTAACTGGGGTTGTTCCCCTTCCAAATGGCCTAAACGGCCTACAAATGAGGCTTACTAACCACTTACTAGCTGGGATGATCCTCCAAGTATTCAGGATGCCCAAAAAAGAGGACTTCCTACACGAAAAAAACCGCCAGGAGCTGGAAAAAGCACATGCAAAGCAAAAAAAGGTGCCAAAATTCAGATGTCTCCGACTGTTGTTTATCTTTATGGGCTTGGGAATCATTAACCTACTACAACACATGGAAGCTCCCCAAAACAAATGCGGAGTAAAAGCGGTTCCCGTTTTTTGAGCGGAATTCCGAAGGGGCTCTTTTGGAAGGTAACACATGTCTTCGAACTTGATTTTGTCCACTTTTTTTCTGTGCCAGCTCTATATATCTGGGGCGTTTATTCACGCATCGAAAGACAACAAAGACCTACCGGGTTCGGGTGGAATTATCCGGTTGCACCGGTAAAGTCTTCCTGTGTTATAATGTACTGACATGGACCTCACGTCAGGCTATTCCGACTGTCCAATTCTCATCGAGAGGGTGATGGTTTCAATTTGATTTCTTTTACCCCTGGGGAAATGATCCAATTTGACATTTGACTCATATTTTTCAGAGTAGGTGGCATTTGAAAAGAAAAACAAACTTGTATGAAATCATACAGTAGCGTCAATTTTGGCTCATTTTGAGCCATATCGATCGTTTTGGAATCACCGGAATCGTATTTGGTGTGGCATGTGTTGGTTATCTACTTTGTTTTTCTTAGTATTATTCTTCACATACGGACTATTCTAGGACTGAAATAGGTTTACATTTTGTTCAAGTATCCCCATCCTTGCAAACTTGATTTTTTCAGGTTATCACTAGGAGATGATATCATGTCTAGTGGAGATCCAAATCACAAAAGCTTACTGTAGTTTCCAGGGTTTTTGTTGGTCACTGGCATCTTGGGATTTTTTCACATCCCAAGTTTTTGATTTAAGTTCTTTCATTGTTTGACGACTTATGACTTCTAATTACTTTATATTCCATTCCAAATTTGTAAATTGACAGCAACGGTTATTACATGTGTAGTAGGGGATTCCAACCCAAACCTTCATTTGCCACGATAAAAACCTCCTGGGGGTGGCACACCTAAAGTATTCCCATTACCAGGTTTGTAAATGACACCACCAGCCACTAGCCTGTCTGAAGCATATCCTGGGTCATCAATTTTGGACAGGTCCTTGAAGATCAGATTGATCAGTTTAAAGGTGCCTGTCAACAGTCGCATTTGTTGCTTGCGGGGCTGAGGGCGTTGCCCAATACGAAACGCACGAAGTCAACACATGTTGGTTAAATATATCCTGAGATTATAATTGGATGTAACTACCACATTAGTTTCACATAATGGACGTATATATCGGTATGCTGAACATCTTTGTAAATACTTTCAGTAGTACACCATATTCAATTCTCCTAAGTGCTTGGCGTTTTTTGAGAGCAACATATTTTTGTTGACAAAAGATTTTTGTTGACGGCGAACCTGGCGGAGAAGTGAAGAAGTGAAGTTGTAGCCGAACGACCCGTGAAGATGTACCCTCCCGAAGTTTAACATAGTCCCTGATGAAATGAAACAAATAAATTATATGTCCGGTAATATATTCCTAAAGTGTCCTGAATTTTTGGTATGTGTAAGTATTCTGCACTATGATGAGATTTACCATGAATAGCAAAACAGTTGCCGTCCTTCAGGTGTTTGGAGCCTTTTTTGTTTGATGAAATATCATCAAATTCACCAATAGATATTCACATACGTCAAGTAAGGACTTGCTCATGGTTTTTGAACAGTCAGTTCTCAATTCAACCTCCAACCTGTTTCCCAATGTTTAGGGAAACACACCAGGGGTGTTTTTCCTCACAAAATCCGCAACATCCGCGCTTGCTGCTTGCCAGGCTTAAAACCAGCTATCAAGGTGCATGGCTGGGAACTAAAAGCCCAGCTCAGCGGAAAACTTCGAATTGATAGTGTCCTGGAACCCTAAACAGCAATGTTTAATGGTTGTTTCAATTGGATGATGAACCAAATCTTTACATGGGAAATGGTTGGAAATCACCAAACATCCATCGAAAAATGCTTGTTTGGGGTTCCAGGGTGGTGAAAGTAAATGGCACAACTCTCAAATGTGGCGATTTGTAAGGGGCCATGATAAACCAAGACTAATTGGGAGTGGCTAGCCATCTATCCTTTTCAGGTAGTATATTTTCAGGTGTTTTTTTTGTTACTTCCTACGATCTAAAGGTATTTGTAATGCATGCAAATATTTTGCATTGAAACAGTGTATATTCCATGCATATACCCATGCACTTTGGAAAATAGATGTGTTGTATACAAACAACTACAAGGTGGGCCCCTACCACTTATAAGCGGAGTTATATCCCCTTTAAGTAGGGTTATAATAGTTATAACCCCACTTGCCCAGTTATTTTCGGCCATTAAAAAAGGGGCCCAAAAATTCACCCGCAAAACATACCAACGATCGGCTTCGGGGGCCTCAAAGCTACTCTGAGGAGTTTTTTTTTCGGAGCCTCGAAGCTTCCGTGTTTTTTTTGTAGGGAAACATCTGGGTGTTTCCAAGAATAGGGGGTACTCCAAAATGGATGGTTTAGAATGGAATACCCTATTAAAATGGATGATTTGGGGGTACCACTAGTTTCGGAAACATCCATCTAAGTAAATAAAAGAGATCATATTGTGCGATCGGGTCCAAACTCCAATGATTTCCATATAGTATGGGGATGGGAAACTCAACCCAATAGTAGGGGTGTATATACCTATTATAAGGATTCCTACTGAAGGTGGGATGAATTGAAAGATCTCATAGGTACCTTAGAGTCAAAATAGATGGCACAGCAACTAAAGGGTGAGTTAGCAAAGGTCCCATAGATACTCCGCCATCAACTTTTTATCTATTGTAATATACAGTATGTGATATGACAATATGTACAACATGAAATACCAGATGGATGGATCTGTCGCGCATGTTCACAATTTGCAATGATATCTTGTTTTTGATATTTACCTGGCTGATTAGTCCAGTCCCTCCAATAAACGACTTCAACAGATGGTCGCAGAGCTTCACATGACCTACTAGGTAAGCAATGCAATCCCCAATCCCTGACAATGGTGGACAGTTTTTTGACCCTTGAAAGAAAAGATCCCCCAAGAAAATGCACACACTTTTTGGTTATTCCTATTGTTCAGCAGGTTTTAAGTAGGAAGTGAAGCAGCATGTGGTTCAAGTTTATCTGTATTACCAACCAGCCGTTTCGAGAAACGCTGGAAGCACCCGACAGGGCCGACGTCGCTCACAGCGTAGGGAGTCCACACGTCGATCCTTTGGTCGCTTGGCAAGATTACATCGTGCACGCACTGGGTGTTGTTGACCATCTATGTTCCAACGAGTAGATGTATGTTCCGGTTGCATATTTTTGTTACATACACTACCGGCCGGCACTTAAGATATCCTGGTTCAGTGGAAGCACCTTAGTTGAAAGTTTTTTTTGTTGAAAGAAGTGGTATTCATCATCATTGTGTTGTTGTTTTCAGGGTTATTTATTGGTCAAACGTGCGATAGTTGCAACCCCTGATGACCTATACACCTAGTCTCTCAGACATCTGCGTATAGTTGGAATTTGGTCATGAACATGTTATGCCACGCAACAATCCTTTCTCAAGCAAGAATGCTTGTGGAAAGTCTTAATCATTGCTCGTGTACTTGGAATTAGTTGGCATGTTGATAGCGGGGCTGCTGATGGAAAAATAGATGCCATAGAACTTGATTTCACTAGCAGTTTTGCCAATAATTTCGATTAACATTTCATGTGTTTTTTCATTGAACTGTTAAATTCACAAGGATTTCAAACATCATCATAATCACAAAGTTCCTCCATACACTAATAATATCATTGTTTGTTTTGCAAAAGCTCCAACTATTAAACAGCCTCACTCGACTTCACCCCCAAAAAAGCTTGTTTTTTTTTTAGGAGAATCATCCCTTCCAACGTGTGAGTAATTCAGTTTGATGACATGTTGTTGAACCAGACTATTGCCTATTTTTAGGGGCTAAATTTTCCGGGGGTGTAGATCATAGATCCGCCTTTGAACATTCGATGGGGATTTCCGGCTGGGTTTTCTTGTGGTGCGACTACCCGCTGTTTCGTGACGGACCTTTGGGACGCATGTCCTTTAGTTGTACGAGGTGGGCCCATGCCGCCCATGGGGCCCCTATAAAATGGTCGAAAATCAAGGTCAACTGGGAGTTATTAGGGCCTCTATACCAGTTTATATGTTGAAGTTATAAATAACCACACCAAAAACGTAGGGCTGTAGTTTCACCCCGGGTTACACCCCCCCAAACCAAACATGTAACCCAAAAATTGGTAGACTTTGTAGATGTTTCTCCTTTTCCAAGGGGGTATTTCCAGGTTCCATGTTTGTTTTCGGGTGTGTACCCAGTTAATTACGTTCGGCCATTTCTATAGGGTCCCCAAAAATCACCCTGGCACTCGGACCCTTCCCCATTTTGAGGCATCACGGCTGGAATGGCTCCAGTTGCTTGGCCACAAAAAACGGTAGATTTTGTATACCCACACCACAACTGGGATGACTTGCACGGGTTGACATGTCATTTTAATGTCATTAATCAATATATACATACGTATATATATATATATTCATATCATATATATATATATATGGATGCTNTATATTCATATCATATATATATATACATATAATATATATATATATGTATTTATATATATACAGTATATTGTCACTTTCAACTAATATAGCCATAGATGCCAATGGCACATAGATCATGAAAAATGATGTACTTTCTGTTGGGAATGTATAATGTAGTGAATTCCCTTAGTCGTGTTAGTTTGCCAAAAGGTATTTACCATCCCTACCAAACGGGGTTAATCCTCCAACAAACTGCAATCAGGGATGCTCAAGAAGGACAATTTGATTGGGGTGTCATGGGATTTTGCCCATGGATTTTCAAGAAATGAGACTTGAAAGCTTTTAAGACTCCAAGGTTTACCAAAACTTGATCTAACGATCATGGTTTGAACAAGACCTTGAAGATTAGTTTTGGGAGACTATTTGTTGATCATCTTTCTTCAACATCCGCAGGATTGATCAAATTGAGTTTATGAATTATACCATGTGTAACTACATGATATGTTGTTTTACACATACAATTTGGTACCCTACCAGTTGTAAGTGGAGTTATAACCACTATAAGTAGGCCGGTTTTGTTTCAACCCATTTAAAACGCAGTTTATCTTCGGCCATTAAAAAAGGGCCCCCAAAAATCACCCCCACAGGAAAAACGGATCGGCTCGGGGCGGGGCAAACCGCCAACGACAGGTGACTTCCCCAAGTCTTGCTGAGAAGCCGGATGAGAAAGTGTCCCTTTGGCCTATGAGGAAACCCGTGGAGATATGGCTGACAAATATCGTTGTTGTTTTTTTTTTGCATCAGTTAAGGTTGGGTAGTTTTTATGTCCGACTTATACATGGCTTGGGTTTCTGAAGCATCAACAAGCTTGAGTGGATGCTAAGGATGTTACATCCACTTTGTTTGACGATTTGTGTGTGTATGTTCTTCGAACTTCGAACTCCTCATATGGTCTTGGAAGGACCCTGAACCATGTAGGGAATGTAGACCATGGCAATTGTTGTGTTCTTGGGTCACGACTTGGAGGATATCGTCATTAAATACATGTGTAGTATGGTAGTATGTTGGTACAAGGTGGGCCCCTACCAGTTGTAAGTGGAGTTATAACCCTTCTAGGGCTTATAACCCTATTTATACTGATCATATGGGCCCGCCTTCTATCTTCTCTTCCAGCGCTTTGTACTTTAAGCATTTGCACAACGAAATCCCCCTCTACTGATAGTACTGTACTCCAAGTTGTTCCAGCCATTGGTTACCCTGGAATTGAAATTGAACACTGCCTCCAAATAGTAATTCCTCTCAGAAGTGAAATTTGGCCTCACATTATTATTTGATAAGTATACATATATGTATATATGTTTTTTGATTATTTAAATATATTTACATATAATATGGTATTATTTGTTTTTTTGTTTATTTATTTATGTATTTATTTATTTATTTATATACTTATTTGATTATGTATCTACAATCAGTACATTTGTATACATAATATCTTTTCAGAATTGTATATATATGTAGTAATTTATGTCATGTATGATGAAGATACAACATATTTTTGTGGACACAAGAACTCACCAACTTCATCCAAGTCGAGTCATCCAACAACTCTAAGGTTAGCTCACCTGGCAAAGCTCGGATCCCAAGAGGGGGTTGTTAGCGGGTACATAGGTGATGACATCCTACCCCAGTTATATAGGGATTATTATAAAACCCATATAAAGATATAAGGATCCCTGTCAATCAACCAGGATTCCATGGAATGTGATATGGGGTTTTGGGCATTGTTTACAGCTGGTGGGCCCTGGAAAGCCAGTTAAGGCCGTAGTAGGGGCCCACAACTCCATTGATTTCGGTGTGGAAAAAAAAAAACAAGATACCCATTTATTTTCGGCCACTTATAGGGGGTTATAAATCCATTTATAACTAATAGGGGCACACCTTGTAGGGTACATAGGGAAATAAATCCTACCCAGTTATGTGGGGGATTATATGTTTCATAAACCATGAAATAAGGATCCCTATTTAGCAACCAGGATTCGATGGAAAGTAAGAGTTTGTTTTTTTTTCGTGGCTCAAATAGAAATGGTCAAGGGGAATTTTTCCCCACTGGGAACTGAGTAACATATCTCCACTTACCGCAAAGGTATGTTTGAGTCGATGATGTTCCTTTTGCCTTTTGGTGGGATATGGACTCGTTCCCTGGATGTTTTTTTTGTCGGTTTTGTTTCCTCTATGTCCCCGGAAAAACTAACGAATGTCCCCTAAAAAGTGACTGTTTCAATAGGACATACATCTTCCAACGATTGATGTTCAGCGGACATGTTAGTTTTCCCAGAAGTATTTGTTGGTTAAGACTTCCAACTTGAAATAACCATCAACCCGAGGTCGAAGAAATTTTCATGGGAATATCCGGGGAAGAGAAATGTATGTCCAGTATATGGCTAGCAATTTCTTTTGGGTATCTATGTTAGTCAGGTAGTGGTTACTTGGTGGTTTTGGGCCCGGTGGTTTGGATTCCGGAGGGATCCCTGAAAATGAAAGTATGAAAGGATTGGGATTCTGATCCCAAACCACCAATTAGCTGATTTAGCTGAGTTAGATTACCGGGGGAGTAGGGAGGGGGGTTCAAAAATGTCAACATCCCTTTTTAGATTCTTCTAAATGCTCTGTTTTATGTTGAGGGAGAGGAAGCATTTGAGGTGAAGGCTCAGGACAATCTGTTGACATAGCTGACTCTTCCAACTGAATTTTTGACATATTGGTAGAACTCAACTCCCTAGATGATTAATACTGACATGGAGGTTTCCTGAAATGGTGGTACCCCCAAAATGATCATTTTCTAGTAGGAAAACCCATGGTTGTTGGGTACCACCATTTTAGGAAACACCCACATATCTTCATCCCCCCTCAAAAAGTCAACAAGTTTGTCCTTTCCAAGAGATGAAGCTGGCCAATGATATGGCCTAAGGGGAGTTCTCCCAAGATGACATTCAATCATCTTTAAATCTGTTTTTTGAATTGAAAGATAGATAACCAAATGACAAAAATGGAAGTAGATATAATTGAAAAATTGTAGATCAAGGGATGACAATATCTATATATATATATAGTTTATTCTTATTGCCATGAAGGGTACATGCCACTTGACTGTGATTCCATACCTTTCCACGGGGATTTGATTTGTCCATTAGCTGGATGCCCCGAGGCAAACTGGCTGGTCTGTCTTGGACGTGGAGGAGGCAGTTATTTGCAGGAAAAATGTGTCTGGAGTCTGAAAGATGCAGGGACAACCTTTTTCAATAACATCATGATTTTTGCCAACATTTCGCACTCTAAGGGTAGAAGGAACTGTTTCAATAATAAGATATGCCCTGGAATCCCAAGCAACCATTTTTTTGATGGACGTTTGGTGATTTCCAACCATGTCGCATGTAAAGATTTGGAATCTTCCAGTTGAAACAACCAGCAAGAAAGGGTCTCCTATTATGTACCCCGGGTGGTGGTTTCAAATATTTTGTATGTTCATCCCTACTTGGGGAAGATTCCCATTTTGACTTATTTTTTCCAAATGGGTTGGTTCAACCATCAACCAGTAATGAATTCAGGATCTTTAGGCAAAGAAAAATGTGTTTTTCGTGAGTTCATGTCACGGTGGTATGTTTGGAAGCCATATGGATGTTTCCAAAAATAGTGGTACCCCCAAATCATCCACTTTAATAGGGTTTTCCATTATAAACCATCCATTTTGGTGTACCCCTATTTTTGGAAACACCCATATTTTCTTCGCAGGTCTGGGAGATTTTCATCTCTCGAGCACCCAGTGGCCGTATTGGTGTCCCTAGGTGGCAGGATGTTGGGTTGGAGAATGGGAACAAGGGGGATGGTTGCAATGGTTTTGAAGGTTCTTAAGGATGTTGTTGTTGTCGTTGTTGTTGTTGTTGTTGGCTGGGCAGCTTCACTTATCTAAGCAACAAGGTGTTGAGTAAGGTTGGGTGATAAAATGATGAAAGAACATTTGATAATTGTTGACGTTTGTTAACAACTCGATGTAAGGACTAGTGAGATCTGGGTTTAGATGGCTGTTCCACTTGTCTCATTTACAGCCACCAGGATGATTTCGAACAAGTTTGATTTTAACCACACTTGTGTATATCGTGGCACAGGACGCATTTGGAATGGCACAGGACGCACGCATTCCGTTAATTTCTAGCATGCCAGTAAAGTCTCATTGTTTCAGCAAGGCGATGTTCACCTGAAAGATGACATTTAGCCAAACAAGTACCACAGAAGAAATGAGGGTGTTTCATATATCGTCATAATATGTATGTATATGTATGTGTATGTCTCTATATGTATTTAAGATTATATAAGTAAATGTACTTTGTGCTTGGTATAGTATGAATGTTTGCTGTATTTTCGAGTGCTACATTCACAGTACTACATGTTTCATCGTATGATACTATGTTATGTTGCTGCGATGTTTATTTGATATGTTTAAAACATGTTGTACTATACATAATATCCTTAAAGATTACTTAGTTCTTTTTTTAAGTACATCAGTACAGATGTAGTGCATTGCTTTACATGTGTTGATATCATATCATATCATTATTTTAATCAAGACTTGTTTTCAACTTGTTTACTCTGCATTGCACAATGTCATTATGGTCATTCCTGTGTGTTCTCGAATTAAAGATCACAAAACAGCCTTGCTTTGAAGTATCACTCCAGGAAATCATTGATCCCTAGTACTTCATTCTTACCCATGACGGATTCATGTTTTTAGTAGATGTATCAAGACTCAGTGGATTTGTTTTGGAAATGTAGGCAAATACATATATGGATCCTAAGGTTTACAAGACAAAACATGAGCAAACTTGTGGTCAAAAGCCCATTGAACTTGCTTACAGTAATTGTGTTGATATCGTTGGATGGCAACAAGCTAATAGATTATGACTGCCAATCACTGCAGATTATTTTCACCATATGACCATATGATTCACAACTCGCTCGGCTTCATCCTTTGAGCACGGAAACCGAAGCTTTGATTCAATCCTTTCGCCTGGGGGGTCCCGCTGGCCTAGCACAGTGTAAGATCTAAGAGCAACATGGGAGTAAAGTGTCTTCACCAAAGAAGACGTTTCCTAGATTTTGTTTTGTGGTTTTAGCTCACATTCTTCCGTCTTTTTTTTTGAATTGAATTGATCTACAGGTGATTCTATACTACAGCCCCGGCCACCCGTACGTGGATGAAAATTAAGACCGTGGTGTTTGAAAACTGGTTGATAGATTTCCATTCTGATTGACTTGATCCTACATGGTGTAACCCCCAAACGATTCAGGTTCCGATTCACAAACGTCCAAAACATCCTGAGGTTCAATCGCAGGACTTTATTATGCTTGTGCAGGATGACATGGGGGTTCGGTATCGGCGGATGGTGATGTGAAATGAGAGGAGTAAGCGCTGGAAACGTACAAGCTACTAGTTAGAAGTAGTAGGGTTATAGAAAGTTATAAATAACACCTATAAATGGCCTTTCAACTGGGTAACTGTGGTTATAACATTTTATAACCCTACTTATTGGGGTTATAACTCCACTTATAACTGGTGACGGGGCCCACCTTGTATGTTGTCAGATATGGATTGCGCGCATGGTATCTAGATTTGTAGTTGAGTATGTCTCTAGAAAAGCTGCCAAGGTGTTGTCTCAGAGGATACTGTAAATACCGCAGGCATCAGTTGGTTCACTTGACTTCACTTGACTTCACTTGACTTTTCATGTCAGTTTCTCCTTGTTGATGATATTCATGGTCTGATTGTAAGAAAAAATCAAACAATGTTCAATATGAACGCATCATCTGTATTTATGTATATATATATAGCATCATCAAACAATATCATCCCATTCAATATCAGTAAACTCATCAGCATGTGCTAGTTTCACTGACTTTCAAATGTACTCCCCCTGGGTTTCCGATTACATATCATCATATCACATCCCAGCTGGTACAAACTTGAGTCGATGATTTTCCGAAACTTCCCGTTTGGTGGGATATGGGTGTTTCCTAAAATGATGGTACCCAACAACCATGGGTTTTCCTACTAAAAATGATCATTTTGGGGTGTTTTGGGGGTACCACCATTTTAGGAAACCCCGATATGTTTCCTTGTTCCCTGGAGGGTTACTCGCACCAACTCTGCGAGTTGCCTTGGCCGCCTGAAGTGAAGACATGTTTGGGTGAAGAAAACCCGAAAACCCTGGATGATCCTTGGGGAGGGCTAAAGGATTTTTTGGAAAAACAAACTATAACTGTAAAAAACTAGATGTCTAAACATGTACATAGTTCATGTTCCTTTTCATATCCCAGTATACACACATCATATACATATACACTATCACTTAAAAAGAAACTGCGATTTCTCCCACGTTTTTCAGGAGCTGATCCCAATTTTTTTGATCCCCTGACAGGAGATCTACCATGGAGTCACGGATGAAGAGGTGACCGCATGGGTTTTCAGGTTTTAATGGGTCTCCATCTCCCCCAAAGGTACCACCCATGTACCACCCCCTGTTAGCTTAAGAAGAGCTTAAGAACGTGTTTCTTTTGTTTCTTTTGGTGGGCAAGAGACGTGAAAGATTGATTTCTTGATTTCTTCCGAGGAGGAACAACATCCTGCACCACCTGGGATGTAGAAAACCCTATAGAAAGTGCATGGGATATTTACCATATCAACTGGTGCAGGATTTCTTACATCAACAGTATGTGTGGGTTCAGAAACTGTTCAATGGTGTGAACCTTATGAGGTCGAAAAAGAGGCTTCAAGAAAAGTACCTTTGGTGGCTCTCTACATACAGTAATTAGTTTCACGAACATCAGCTCATTACAAAGTGGGCCCCTACACTAGTTACAAGTGGAGGGACATGGGGCCCCTTTTTCAGTAGGGGTTATGAAAAAACCCCTATAAATGGCCGAAGATAACTGGGTACAGGGGGGGTGAAAAAACTCCACTTACAACTGGTAGCGGCCCACCTTACCGCCAGCATCAATTGGTGTTGTTTCTTATGTAAGGGTGGCTGTTTGTGATGTTTTGTCCACACAAGAATTGTTGTTTGCATCCTTACCCAAGCTACAAGCATGTTCATTCCATATCCAATCTCGCTTAATAAGCTCTTATTTAGTATTTAGCCTTGACAGTTGCCTGGTGATGTACTTAGTCGATCCAACCCTTGTAAGCCCGAAGGGGTTGTATGTGGGGATGAGAGGAATTACTATTGGTGATGGACAAATTCTTCTTTACCACAAGATATACAAGATACCCATAGATACCTCTATAATAATGTTTTACACTTGTTTTAACCATTCAAGCGAAGAGGTTGATTCAGGATGCAATCTGAATTGGAGAGCTTTTGCCCTGCAACAAAAAGCATGATATAGAAGACACCCCCTAATATGTTACAATTCCTTTATTCATTGAAACCTCCTTCCTCTGCCTCGACTTGACCATATTTTTTTGAGTGAAAAAGCCACCTTTCGGCACGGCGCAGATCATGCTTTTGCAACAGCACATGAAAGCTGTACGAACTCGGCCCCTTGGCTCGGGCTCGTGCAATGAGGGTGATGGCCATGAAGGAACTGAAGGAATTCCTTGGAGGGAACTCTAAGAGACTTACTCTGTTCAGACTGGAAATATATGTGTATATATGATATATGACTTATTGGAGTTTGACTTTCATACTAAAGGATTTATTACAGAAGTTATTCTACTTATTGAATTTGAACTTGTGTGTCGTATCGAGCAACAAAAACTCAAACACGCTCATCACTGAACTCTTAATATATTGGGTTGGCCCCCTTGCCAGTAATAGTCACCAAACCTTCATTTGCCACTATTACTGGGAAGAAGAGGGATAACCCAAATGATATACACAAGATCTCACATATTTTGCCTGTGCCGTATCTCAACTGGTGCCCAGTTTCATCACAACAGGTTTTTTTTTTACAGTTCTGGAACCCCCAAATTGTGTCGTCAAAAAATTCAGGTGCCTAAAATAGAGGTGCTCACCATTGCTCACCTATATGTAAGGCTAAGGGAAACCCCACCCCAAACATAGCCTTATAGGGTTCAGGAAACCCTCCATTTTAGGCACCTGAAAGTTTTGGTTCATCGTGAGAACTTCGCCAGTGGCCTTATATGTTGGATTATGAAACCACCAAACCTATAACTCCCCAAAAAAATGGAAGCTAACTGACAAGAAGATGCCCCAAATCTCATGCTTCAACACTTTTTCATCTCCAAATTAGACCAAAAAAACACCAGTTGATGGGGTTGGTAGTGAATCTCGTGGTTTCCTTGGTGATGGTTGTTTAGGCATCAATAGTATTTGATCTGAAGAAATTCATTCACCACCAAGTTGTTGGCCATTCATGTGGGGATTACTCCAAGTGCATGGCTTAAGTTTTCAGTATTTTTGGACCTTAGGGTGGGTTTATAAAGTAATCTTCATTAATTAGACAGTGATCTCAGGGAGCGCTAGCACCGAGGAATAAAGCTCGCTCGCGATACATGCGAAGAGCCTTGACGGGAGGCCGCGGGGGGAATCGCCGGACCCTTCGGAACGACGAGTTTCCCTTGGTAGAACTATACACCCTTCCTCCCATAGTCATGGTTCAGTGAAAAATGGCACCCTCCAATAGCAGTTACCTTGCAAATATCCGGCCGTTTTTCATGATTGAGGGAGAGGTTTAGTAGCAGTAAATGACATGGAAACATCAAAGATGAATCCATTTGAAGGTACGAACGTTCCTTGGTTTCAAAGTTGCCTATTGAATTGTTTTCTGCTGCCATGATAGTTTTGTCAAAATGTTGGGTAGTTCCAAGTTCAACAAAGATTTGGTTCCATCTTCCAGGAAGGGTTTAAACAACCCCAAAATCGTGAAGAGTGAAGATTGGCCAAAAGTCGAGTATCCACAAGGGATATAATGGATATGTTCATTCTTTAGATGGCTTGCAAACGATATGAACAATTGCAGTGCGTTGTTTTTATTTTGTTTGCATGCGGGGTAGTGTATAGATTAACGGTCCATCTAGTTGATGGGAACGGAAATAGACTATATATATATATATTTGTATATTTTCATATGTACACCTTCAACATCCTTCAACACAAGCCTTTGTAATGTGCAACATTATGCAACCAAGGAGAAAGACTGAGCTGCCCTGCTTGGATTGTAATAGTGAAGACTTCCCAGATTGTCTGAGACTTTCCCAGAGTTTTTCACTGCAGAGGATGAGCCGTCATGGTCCTATATGGTCCTTCAACAACAGAAATCCGCATACCCCGGGGTAGGATTGGATGAAACTTTCATCCTGCATTTTGGAGGGTTCCACCTAAAAACAATGACGGCGGCTGAAATCTTGAACCTGTATGACGCAGGGGGTGTTTTTAGGTCCTCAAAATGGGTGTTTCCAAAAGTAATGGTATCCCCAAATCATCCATTTTAATAGGGTGTTCCATTATAAACCATCCATTTTGTGGTACCCCTATGTTTGGAAACACCCAAATCATGATCCCATGTTGATCGGGTCGTGGTACTTTCAGGTGCCTCTGCAGATTTTTTTTTGACATGTCGAGTCCTGAAAGATGCCGGGAGGAAGTACCCCTTTTGGAAGCTTGCAGATTTATCAGAAACATGTTGGTTTCAAAGATGGTTTGTATTCAAACTTACTGTACTTGGGGAAGATGTCCAATTTGACTTTGAACATATCCATGATTATCTATATGTCAACTGCTCTAGTTTATTTAGTATGTGTATAGTAAAGCCTCTATATGATGGTACCCATCTCACCTTCATGTTCATTTATTCATTTGGTATCCCTCAACGAGGCCAAGCAAGAAGTGCAGGGACAACAGCGAATCCATCTCATGCAATGGGACAACGACATACTGTTGAAAAATCCTGCACCAAGGATGATGATTATCCCACTACTCATAGGGTTTTAACCATCCCAGGTGGTGCAGGATTTTGTCCATCAACAGTACATCTCATCAAGTAGTTGAACTTTTTGAAGTATTTGAACCCTCTTGCGAAACCGCCATCCTTCTGGGAACAAACATATCTTGTCCTGGACGGCACTTTTGAAGATGTATCCTTTTCCCAAGATGAGATATGTGATCCTTCTCTGGAGGATAGCTGTTTGGAAGTTGCAATGATCTAACCTGATATACCCCTGGTGTACTTAGAGGATCATCCCAGTCAGCAAGTGGTTAATCCCCATTTATAAGCCATGAAAAGGCTACAAAGGAAGGGTGCCACAACCCTATCCTTAGGGGATAACAACGATCACTATGGTTACTGACCACTGGATCATCCACTGGGAGCCCGATCCTCCAAGGACCGGATCTCCAAACCTCTCATCATTCGGCTTTTCTAAATCCACCATGCCGAATTTTCGTCGAGGAGTATGTCCTATGGAAACTGGGGATTTTTGCAGCCAGCCTGTCATGTTAGTCCCTTTAGGGGTATATGCGGTATATGATATGGTATACCCCTGATGTATACTCCTGGTGTTTTTCCACTCAAGGGCCAAACAGTTGAGATTTTCCGAAAAAAGTCGTCATCAGTTTTCAGTCCTCCAGGTCTGGATATGACGCAGGACCGTTCGGATGTGCGTTTCAGCGAGTCACCTTGGCAGCAACATCCGAAACGGCGAGATGAACTGCAACCATTCACCATGCAGGTTGTTGTTTTTTTTGCCATGGAGAGGGGGGTGAAGAACATCTGCAGTTCAACATGGGAATTTATAAGTTATAGTTATGAGATTTATAAGTGGATAATTGGTAATTCTTGAAGATTAAGAGCTCGATTAACCAATGAATCATCACCAAACGCAACAACAAACTGGACCACGGTTCAATCGTCGGAACGGAGGAATCGTCGGAACTTTCAACTCCTCCGAAGGAAGGTTGGTAGAAGTGAACTCACACGACCTGGGCCCCCAAATGGTGTCTTTAGTAAGGGATTTCCCTTCCTGGTGGATGGGGATTATTCAAAACTATTACTTCTACCAGTGATTCAAAACATGCACCCCAAACACATGCTATAAATTCAGGTATTTTTTGGTGACTTTATAGTGATTTGCCATCAGATAAGTGGGTGCTTTGTTGTGTTTCTTTTAAATTTCACCCCTACCTGGGGAGATGATGATGATTTGACTTGCACAGATTTTTGTTTAAAGGCGGAGTGAAACCACCAAGATACACCCCCCGAAAACTAACATGACAATGAAGCAACAAGTTGAAGATGAAGATATCCCATTGAAAATGGCGATTTTCCAGCCAGTCATGATAGTTTTTTCGGGGGTGTGACTGGGATACAGTACGGGATAGCTACTAAGGAGGGTTCTACTTTAGCCCTTCCCCTGGAATATGATTCTCCAACACAGTCAATATGATGTTCTTAAATCAAATCTCATTTTATAGATGTGACATGTTGATATAGAAGTTATCTACCCCATACCATCCATGGGACTGGTGTATATACCTACATATAAAATAAAAACTGTAGGTAAATCTAGCATTTTTCCATGGATGCTATTGGGGGTACATGTTCTTTTGGACGGTTCTTCACATGTTTTTGTTTGAAACATCAAGGTTTTACGTGGCTTTGGTTAAATGGCTGGATTTGCAGTGTCTTGGCGATGAACTACTAGCGACTTTGGTGGCTTTTGACGACCCGGGACCCTGAAACTCACAGGAAACGCACCTGAACATGGATGGTTTGGCACCTGTTTCCTTTTGGGTCCCGGCCTAGTTTCAGGGGTAAATGTGTTAGTTTCAGGGAGGGTCATGGTTGTTAGGTGATAGTGATACCGTTAATGGGAACCGGTGAATATGTGGGTTATCCCATTGTTTTACTGTGTTTTACAGTGTTTTATACGTCCCAGGTGGTGCAGGATTTCTTCCATTGACAGTAGCAGTTAAGTAACAGTTAGAGATGAAATTAAAGATAGTACAGTAGGTTTATAATAGACGCATAAGACGGTCAGCCCCTTGCTCGTGCTGCCACAGTGGCTTAAGGGGGGCTTTATGAGGCCACCAATTTTGCGAAGGTTTGGTGCAGCCTCCTTTCAATGAGGTTCGGGAGGCATACGATGCCCTAACCTACACCGGGATGCAGCACATTGAATATTCGAAATCAATGTTCTACTTCGTGATCACCAGGGACATAGAGGGCAAACCGCCCCATGAGACAACGAAGGTCTCGGGGGACGTGGAAAACGCTTTCAAAGGAATTGCGAGAGAGGCAGGAGCAAGGGCATTGGTTGGAGAACCAGAAATCTCATGAAATCTCGGGTTGTTCGTTTTTTCCCGTCTATACATCAAGACGATGAAGAAAGCATCAAGGACCTTGTGGCCAAGATTGGGAGCTTTTCAAAACCAACGTCATTGAGAATTTTGACGGATGTGTTCGTACCATTGTGAAGGATGATTGTATTATGAATTACTCCCCGAAAACTAAGATGACAATAAAGAATCCACCATTTGAAGATGTATTTCCTATTAAACATGGGGATATTCCAGCAATCGCTATGTTAGTTTACCAGAGGGTAGCATTTCTTGGTTTAGGAGGCCATCAAGGTGAAAAGACCATCCTTCGCTGATGTATGACATGTTTCCGGTTTTATTCCCCCCCCTGCTCGCGTAAATTTATACCCCTTTGGTATCTATCCACCAGCCAAAGATGCTTGATTATGTTCATTTGAAGTACTTGCACTTATTGGTATAGTATATCTAATATCTAATCTATTTATCTCTCTATCTATTTGTTTGTCTATCTATCTATGTCTCTCTCTCTCTCTCATCCAATCATCTATCTATCAATCCATATATTTGGACGACTCTAGTTCTTGCTTCAGATTCTTCAAGTTCGCCCACTTGAGCTATGAAATCATGGCTGGTCAACCTACCCTAAGGTACCCTCCCTCAGAAATAAGGGGTTTAAGAAGGCCTTAATAAGGAAACCAATGAGTAATAAGCCCTAAACGTTGCCTAATCAGTCTACAAAAAGCAACTTCAGCACAATATCCACCATATTAGAACTCCTTGACTTGTTTCGACTTGTTCAAAGTTGAAGATCTACCCAAATAGGTGCCTTGACCGGTGCAACCTGATTGGGGTACGGGGTAGTTCCCAAATCAAATCTCTTAGCAACTCACAGAAAACCCAAAAATCCAATGATCACAATGCCGACGGCTCCGATATGTCAAGGTTGGTGGTCAGTTCTGTGGGCATTTTTGTTCTTCCAAGAAAATTGGAATATTGATATCTCCGATTCGAGCGGATGATTGGGGGAAGATTTGCCCAGCAATGAAATTTAGCACCAATGAATTTTCAATAAAGCATCTTCCCAGACAATTTCGGTTCCTGTCGGGTACGTTTGAAGGAAGTGCTGCACATGTTCGATGCCGTAGGGAGAATCCTTCCAAAATTTACGTTTATACATATCTGAACTGCTCTGATTTTTGAACCATCAATAGATAGTAGCATCTTGAAGCATATGCTTTCCGTATCACCTCTTTTTCTTGGTTTCAAATCAAATGTAATTAATCAAATATCTACTACATCTTTCATCATTGTTCACTGTTTGGGGAAGGATTGCCATATTTGTCATTCATATGTTTGCATAAATGGGTTGAAACCCCACCAAGTTTTGTGGAAAAATCAACCTGGAAACTCTAAAATCCTCAGGCTGGCCCGAGACGAAGCTTCTGTGTTCTGGGAGGAGCGCTCCGCAAAACGATTCCGCGAAAACGCCGGCAAACATCGCGGGGAAATACACGGCTGGGTGGTGGTTTCAAATATTTTTTTTTCACCCCGAAAATTGGGGAAATGATCCAATTTGAGGATCATACTTTTCATATACTTTTCAAAGGGGTTGAAACCACCAACAAGACGGTTTTTTGGGTCAAAACAACAAAATTGAAAGCAGCATCACATTGAAGGGGCTGAAGAAGGGCTTAAAATTCCTGGAGGGGAGTGACTGAGAGGCAGTGGATAAGGAGGGGGTGGGCATAGATTTGTTGAGATGTTATTGTTTTTTGCCAAGAATCATCCGTACCGTCCGATGGTTGAGCTGTTAAGATTGTTAAGTGTTGAGGGTCCGGGGAGGGAATTGATTCTTTCTTCCCGAGGAATCATTGGACCCCTCAATCCAGTGGGCTATCTTGAGGACCCAAAAACAACACCCCTGCTATACAGGTTCAACCCCCTCCATTGGAGGGTCCCTGCTGATTCTTAGGGTTCAAGAATATGTATAGGTGATTGGAGTCTTTACAGCATGACTGCTCTGCTGGTAGTCCATGTTTTTTTTCCTGTTTTCTCGTGGTATGTTTACGGGGATTTTTTTGTCCAGTCCCGTATATAGTCCCGGAACCAGTTGGTATGATATGTATGATTTTAGATATCCTGTGAATATCACGTATACAATCATGAATTACAGTCTTGTACCCATCGCACATGGTCTCGATTGGTGACATCCTCCAAGTTGACTCATATTTTCTGGAACGGAAAGTGGGCCCAAAACCACTAGCCAACTTGGATGTGAGCTGCTTCAACAAAAAATGGCAGCAACAACAACGACAACGACAACATTCTTCAAAGTGGGCCCGCGGTCACCAGTTGTAAGTTGGACGCCCATAACTCCATTAATAGGAGGTTTTAACGCCAGTTATCCATGTTTTTTTGGCCATTGACATGGGGCCACATGTCACTCCATTTATAACGACTCGGGGCGTTCAGGAGCCCTTTCGACGATGCTCCTTAGTGCTTCCGACATGTTTAACGACGTGAGTTGCATGAAACTTGTCAACTGGAAGTTATGGTCACATGGTATATGCATATATTCATATGTGTATGGTTTCTATATATATATATATTTATATTCACAGATATACACACCCTCCGGGATACTAACATAATCTAACATATCCCACCAAACGGGAAAAGGAAAATCATTGACTCAACAGTGCCAAAGAGTAGGGGAAATGTGAGTTCCTTGGAGGCTATATACATGTATATGTATATGGATATTTCAGAAAATAGGGGTACCCCAAAATGGATGGTTTAGAATGGAAAACCCTATTAAAATGGATGATTTGGGGGTACCACTATTTTCGGAAACATCCATATATGTAATATGTATATACCATATCTCAGAATTTGTGGATGCACCCCTCTGCCATTTTGGACACCCAACCTTACCATGTTTTTGAGTCAATGGCAGTTTTGTGAGTCCATGAAAAAAAGCGTTGCTGATGGATTTTACAAGGTGGGCCCCTACTAATTAGAGTTATAACTTATGACCCCTTTTAATGGCCTTATAAATAGGTAACTGGGATAATTTCACCCCTTTTTTAGCGGAGTTATCCCCTTAGGCTTGGTGACGGGGGCCCGCCTTGTAGGGATTGCTGCAGGCTCTTATGCACAGGATGAAAAACCGGAAGAGTGTGACGTTTTTTTGATGATTCCGTGACCTTTGTCCACATACCAGAAGTGGTTACTTTTAGATTGGGAACAAGAAGAAAATGGCTTACATAATATAGAGATTCAATGACATTCAAACATGTGTCATGCTTTGGCGTTTCCTGAATGTGACGGTCTGGCCAGAAACGGTTCTCCTATCGAGAAGCCTATGAGAATGCTGGGGATCTCAGAAACGAAGTGGGCCAAGTGGCTCAAAATGACTTCCATTGAAGCTGTAGGTGCAATAAATGGAATACCACAGAAAAATTATCCATGAATGGAAAAAAATATCAATCCTATTCTCGTATATCCCATGATTTGTTTAATCAAACTATTGGTTTTTTATATACCACCTACTGTTTTCTTGGTATCTCATCCCATGATTTAAGTCAAAGCTGTTGAGCTCAGGTCTCAACGAGTCCAGATCTCTTTCGAGGTAGACCCGAGAGAAGTCCAAATCGGGATAAAGGGAATGGGAGTTTTTTGGTGCAGGGGTCATGAAATTACCTGGTCTAGACGTGGTGTTGATGGAAGAAATCCGGCAGCACCTGGGATGTTGAAAAACCTTGTAACTAATGGGATAAACTGGATAAACTACCAACTTCAACTGGTGAGTTTACCGGATTTCCGAACCATCAACAGTAACTTTGAGTGATTTGCCCGTAAAACCAGCACTAAGAGATTCTTTGGGTTGGTTTCATACCTAATAAGCCCTGTTGCTGGGAGATACGAATCAAACCCTTCACCCTTCAAACAGCTCGCAAAAACTCGGTGACACCACAGAAGTTTAGCGGAAGCTGGCGATCCGGCTTCCTTTTGGAATGGTACCTTTTCAGGGGTGGAATCTGTTAAAGTTTTGGGGTGTAGATACAGGGGCCAAACATATAGGGTGTATCCCAGTCGCACAGTCGGCCTCCCGAAAACGAAAGAGCCTGGTTTTGGATCGTTTCCGAACCACCAAAAGGGGAATGTGTGCAATCTTGAAATATAGCTTGGTATAGTGGGGAAAATTGTTTTAATCTATCCGTAAAGAAGTCATGTGTCGCTGAGCATACCGTTGGTCTTAAAGGGTGGCTTACTGATTACCACAAGTCATCAAAGCCAACAGTGGAGTCGACAGAGGGTAGAGAATTTGGCAGGAGGGACACAGGGGCACGCCAAGAGGAGAACGCACGGCACAGCACCTATTTATCAGGGAGTTCTTATGAAGATGAGGATGACGATGATGCGGATGGTGATGATGGTGGTGATGATTGTGATGATGATGGTGATGGTAGATGAACAGAAATTACATACAACAATGACTTGGCTTGAATTGGAATGCCCTGATAACACAATTCTGCCTCTTTTTCAATTAAGATCCAACTGCAATTGTCCCGGAGTATGTCTCTTGCTAAAGCGCAGTGATTTCCAATCTATGTTGTGGATGAGACAACGGATCTAGTAGATTTAATGCGTGTTAAGTTAAATGCGCACAAGGTTAGGAGGCTCAAACGATATGCTCAGGCCCCGAAACAAGCCGTTCACAATATCATGTTACAATATCATGTTTTGTCCCATCAATGATGGCCAAGAAAGTTACCCAGCAGGTGACCCCGCCGAAAGGTACCACATTTTGAACATGAAATTCCCTTGTGTTAATTCATTGAAATATTGAAATATTACTACAATTCACCACAATTCACCCAGATGTATGACCTGATTTGCTTGCCACTGGGAGAGGGTTTCCTGCCTTTTCCTCCGCTGCGTACAGGCAGTTCGGAGGCGCGCGGAACGATTTCTGGATGCTGAGAGAAAAACGGCTAGATGAGCATCACTCATACCATCGATGTATCCATATGTGGTGTATGTACCCTACATGGTCCATGGTTGGTTTTTTATGGTTTTCATGTAGGTAAATAATGGTAAATATACAATCGTCCCAAAGGATGCGTTGACGGTCATAGCTTGTATTCATGACAATGGCGGGAGTAAATTCCAAACTCCCTGAAGCCTGTGTTTTCTGTCTGCGAGCTACACATTGTGAATATGTTTTTTCCACAACTTTGTACCTCCCGTAGTTTGCAGCCAAGGTTGGTCACTGAAATTCCGGAAGCGAACCAGACGTAGAATGAACTTTTTGCCAGTGATGAGTGCAAAGTGAAGTTCATGGTGTATTTCACTCCTAACCCAAGTAGCTTTATTTGGAGTACCACCAGAATTCCCAAACAATGAAGGGAAAAATACATGGGTCCTCAACCAAAGCATTGTTGCAGGTGATCGATTCCTTTGACAGTGTCCAAGGTGCCGATGAAATCAGAGTGGTGGTTTACATTGCTGATATCATGGATGATAATCGTTTTTGGATGGTGGAAGATGGATTTATAGGATATGATATCCCTGCTCTGTGAGAATGGTGCATTCTTTTTTGGGGGAATATCGACTTAACACATCTAGGTGTTGGTTGGTAATCCCCTTGAATGAACTATAAGAAACCGAAAGCGGCCCAGCCGCTTTGATTTTATGCCAATATATTATAATCTCTGTATAAATATAATATATATATATATGTGTTGGATCTACCCACCACCCAGAAACAATAGCAAATTAAGGTCTTATACTGAACCATGATAAGGATGCCTAGTAAATAACCAGTATAATGGAAAGTAAGATGTTTTTTTCATGGTCCAATTGAAAATAAGGCCCAATTAAGATTGGACACACACAAAACCTAACATTCCGTGACCCGTGACCCCTTGTGTTTCCCTTCTTTTTTGCTTATCCCGTTATCCCACCTAAACATGGTGCCTTTGTTTCGGGTTTGTTTGGGGGGTCAATGGCATGTTTGTGTTGTCTTTTCATGTAAACTCCTCAGCAGCAACAACAACAACAACAAGAACAACCGTGATAAAGCAATGCTATGCTCTCATATCGTTATGCATAAACGGTGATACTACCTAATTACGTGTAAAGGGATGATGAAAGGCCATGAAGTAAAGATATAATTATGAACCAACCAGGATGAAAAACACTATAGGATCCATGGGACTGGTATATTTACCTACATGAATGGTTGACTTTTATGGTAAATGTAGGTGTATATACATATATATATATATATACATATATTTTATGTTATATGTACCATAAATGGATGGTATGGGATATTTCATATAACAAGCGTTTGCCTATTGCCACTGCCTCTGTCGGAATTTGCCGTTCCTCGGATGAGATTGGTGTTTCCTTCAGATGGCGACAAAAAAACTTGTCGATATGTGCACCTGCGGGGCCAAATACAGATAAACGTTGCGGGGTGTTGCGGGTATATTCAGATTCAGATATCCTATCTAGAAGGACTGCTGAGTACTAACATATATGATAGTAATTATATAGTATATCATTGTATCATATCATTGTGTACACACTACACACCACCCAAAACGCATTATTAGCCAGAAACAACCAGCCACCAACTCGCACACCGAAAAAAAACACCAAGAAGGTGTTGCACAAGCACTTCTCCGAAAGAAGTCCCAGCTGGTCACTTGGGGCATGAAAAAAAACTCCCCCGAAAAACTATTTCGGAACCAAAAAAACACCCCGAAATGAAAAGTAAAAAAAAAACTTCTTCCAAACCTCCATATTTTTTGGGGTTCCAAATGTTCAATTTTTGAGGGTGTATCGGATATCGTATCTGTTCCAACTGCTTTTAATTTGATGGTTACCAGCATTGAGATTTAAAGGGATGATTTTTTTAGATCCAAACTGGGAAGTTTCGATGGAACACCTAAATTTTAAATCCATCCTTAAGAGCCACGAAAACAACCACTCTCACTGTCCAGAAATAGGGATCCTTATGACGGTTTATAATATCCTCACATTACTGGGTATTATAATCCCCTATATACCCTAAAACAGCCAGGGTTGTTGATTTCTCTCTTCATATCTATTTCTCGACTTACTAGATTTGATTCATTTTGAATTACGTTGGATATCGTTGGATTATATAATTCTCGCCATTGTTATCCATGATTTCTTGTGTAAAGAAATCTGAATGATCTTCGTTGCTTACAAAACATTAGATCACCTTTTGAAACGGATTTTTGATGATCAAAAAGGAATGCCTTTGAAGTGTTTTTTTGCCTTGGCATAACGAGATGATGCTTCTAAAAGACATTTCCCTTGCAATGTTCATGCTTTGAACAATACATCCTTGAGTTTTATCTTGTCTTATGCTTGCTTGTGTCATGTCCACCTTGGTCAAGCGGCTAGCAGGGTTGCATTTTGTTACAATAAAATGCATAGGAAAACATTCATCTCTCTACCACGAAGACAGGGAGGATGTTGAACTGTGCGTTGGACTTGAGATCCAACTGTGCAATGAAAAAAACCTGGTTGTTTGTGGTATAATTATAGGGGATGACATCCTACCCAGTTATATAGCGATTATAATAAACCATGAAAGGGATCCCCATTAACCAACCAGTATAATGGAAAGTAGGAGGTTTTTTTTTTCGCGAACTGATAAATGTGTTGTTTTTTGTTTACCTGCCAAAAAAGCATCCTACAAGGTGGGCCCCAGTTATCCATTTATAAGGCCATCTAGAGGGGCTTGTAACTCCATTTATATATAACTGGTAGGGGCCCCACCTTGCAAACCATTGCAAACAAAAATGGGTTTGGAAGAGGTTCGTTTTTCCTTTTTGGGTGGTTTTCGAGCGCCCAAAGGCAGATAGGGAGGAGGCCAAGAAAGCAGCTCTTCTGGATGAGGTCAGGGGGGGCCCAGTTCAGTGCTCGATCCATACACACCATTGGACAATATTGTTGAAGAAATCCCAAACAACCACCTAGGATGTATAAAACCCTGTGAATAATGGGATGAACTACCTATCAACTGGTGCAGGATTTCTGAGCCATCAACAGTAGGTCCAGAAATGAAGCAGTTTGATCTTGGGCCTTTGCTTTCCAAATGTTTTTTGTTGTTTAAGAGTCAGAGGGGCTGTCACAGTGGCAGGTGTTTCACAAAGCGTAAACCTGAGAAGTACTGAGGACAGCAACAGTGATGCCGATGAGAAGATCTCGGATGAAGGGGAGGACAACGAGGACAATATCGGTACATCCATGATGGTACAAGGTGGGCCAAAAGCATAGTTACATGTAGACTATGTAGGGCTATATCCCATATAAGAGGCCTTATAACCCGGGTAACTGGGGTGAAAAATCCCTACTTATAGAGGTTATAACTACTCTTATAACTGGTATTGATTAACTGGTGACGGGGCACACCTCGCAATGATGCGGTTAATTACGCTTGATGATGATGATGATTATGATGATGATGATGATGATGATGACGACGACGACGACGACGACGACGACGACGAAGACGACGGCGGCGGCGGCGACGACGATGACGATGACGATGACGATGACGATG
>DF242138.1:44410-62851 GCA_000507305.1 Breviolum minutum Mf 1.05b.01 | reverse complement strand
ACAAGGAGTACCATCACTGCTTGCATCAGCTTCGATTCAAGCAAGTGAAATAGCGGCAGACAAAGGAGAGTGCTTGGCGAACCTGAACAAGACCCTGAGGTTTGCGAAAGCTAATGCAGAAGTGGCTCTACGCATGACGAAGCACGTGTACAAGATTCAGGATGGCATCCTGGTGGTCTTCGTGGATGCGGCTTTTGGTGTGAGGACAGACAATGCCTCACAGGGTGGGTACCTCATTGTGCACACCCACAAGGATATCCTGGATGGAAAGAAATGCAAATACTCAGTGGTGTCTTGGAAGTCGTATAAGCTGCAACGAGTGGTACGATCATCACTTGGAGCCGAAGCACAAGCAATGGCAGCAGCGATGGAAGAGCTCTATTTCGTAAAGCTCTTCATGGTGATGTTACTACATCCGGGACTATCTGTACGGCAAGGTCAGGAGTTACTGACGAAGACTCAAAGCGTGGTGGTGACGGATTGCAGAGCATTGTATGATGCTCTGAACAGAGCGAATGTTGGTACCACCCAGGACAAAAGGGTGGCGATCGAATGCTTGGTGATTGCAAGCATGATCAAGGAGACTGGCTCAATTTTGAGATGGGTCAGCTCTGAACGTCAACTAGCTGACGGACTCACGAAGGTGACAGCAAGACAGGACTTTGTGGAGCAGCTGAAGGGTGGCTATATTCAGTTGGTCTTCGACCCGGAGTTCAAGGCGGCGAAGAAGAAATCAGCGGAAGAAAGGAGGAAATCAATGTTGGCAACAACATCCAACATTGCAATGGCTACCGCAACTTCAGTGGTGACAGGGCTGCAAGGATGCGAGCCTGAGAGTGAAGGAGAGGACAATTGGTGGATGTCCCTACTGATGGCTCTGATGATGATTGGAGCTACTATGAGTGCAGGTGGCGTGGTCTATCTCATGCAGAAGATCTACTACACGATCGTTGGCTGGATCTACAAGGAGAAGGAAGTGAAGGATTCTGGCAGCCAAACGCCGGAGGAATGGGACGACCATGCGACGGCAGAAAGATGCCGTGACCTAGCAGATCGCTGGTCTTACATGCATGGAAGAAGGCTTACAAGAGAGGTTGGAAGAACATCGTCAAATGGTGGATGTGCTGAACGAAACGATCAATGATATGCACAACCGGATCCAATCCTTTCCTGATGGAGGGGCCCAACCGACAGAGGAAGAGCTGGCGTTGTTTCGACACGACGTACTGATTACCCGGTACGGTCGAGTTTGGCATATTAATTCGGAATGTGGCCATTTACGTCATACAACGGCAGAGACGTATCGGCCGTGCATCAACTGCGTGGGGCGGGTTTAGCAAGTGTCTTTCCTTTTTCCCCAATGTCAGTTGTTTGCCAAACAACATGCATGGACATGCATCCGCTTAACTACAGCGGGTGGGATTGCATGCACCTGAGCTAAAACGGTTTGCGCCTCCTACAGTTGGTTAGATACTTTGGTGGCTAATCTCAACCTTGTGAGTGGGATTACTTGTTGTATATTATATAAATATCCCACATTCCTTGGGAATTCAGACGTTTTCAGATTTTCGTTACTGCAGCAAGTGACGGTGTTCCTTCTGCCTCAGGAGCTCGCAGGACAGGGACCAGAGTAGGCTTGCTTCCCAGCGGGTATCGGTTGGTGCAGTTGGAAGTAGTTGCGATGGCTGTCAAGTCTGACTCTTCAGCACACTACTTTGCACTACCAGACTACAAACGCTTGCGGCATATCAATCAAATTTCATGATGGACTGTGCAAGACAAACTCGGACGTCGCACAAAGATCCCTGAATCCCAGAAAAATACAATGTATTTACGAATCACAAATCTATCAAATCTACGGCTTAGGCTAGCAAGGGAAAGTCGAAACAGCAAGTTTCTGATGGGAAACTTCCAAGAGGGCACACTGGGATCCAAAAGAAGAGTGATCTATGTAAAGAGACAAACCCCGTATAGGATCGTATAGGTATATTTAGAACGTTCAGAACCATGTGCAAGATCAGCTTGTAACTCCAATCCAATTCACCTCCTTTAACGAATCAAGAGCAGGGTGCAAGGATGTAAAGACCACCGAAAACAAAGATTACATTAAAAAACCATATGTATATATACACACATAATATGTCATGTACATGAGTATGTACATATATACGTATTATACTTTGGTTTTGTTTTTGATATCCACCATGTCCAAGTATACGGATATTGATTTGGTACAAAAACCTACGAACGAGGCGGCTTTTGACAATCGCTGTGAAAGAACGCGGGTGTCGATGGTTGCGTTCAAGCCTTATGACATGATGGCTGTCATTGTGTACTTTTTTGAGAGAGAGATTGATGCACATCATAGATGCGAAGATTGAAAAGGTCATAAGTTTGTGATCTTGTCATAGAACTTTGTTGCACTTTTCAAATTATCAGAGGGCCAAAGGCCCTGCTTGTAGCTGAGGCCTGTCGATACAGATTGCTTGATTCTGATGCGCATCAGTTTTACTCTTCCAAACAAATTCTTGATTCTTGGAAGTTTTGCGGAAGCATGCGCTGCGTGAGCAGCCCTATCCATGCTTCGGCTTTCTCCACGTTTTCCATACAGTACACAGATACTTAGCAAATCTCAATTTAGGCGTCTTCGTCCTGGGCACCATGCAGTCAAGTACTATGTATATGCTCAAACAGAAAAACTGAAGAACATTATAGCTTAGATACATAATACATACTACATCATAATACATACATTGTACACACTTTGTACACCTAGAACATTACTATACTAGACTTGTGGTCTAGATGCAAAACTGTGCCCTGGGAATTGCAGATGTGAAGAGATAAAGGGACTACTACAGTTCCTCTCTTGACTCTGTACATAGAGCCGCGCCGGAAAATCTGCACAAGAGCGAAGAGCTGTCACATACAAATGGCTTTGGGCGTTCAGCCAAACTTGGGGCTAATAGAAAACCTAGCCTAGGGGTTTCCCTGCTAGTCACCGCAGGCAGCAGAGGTTGGCTGGTCTGAAGTGCAGAAGGAGCCAGCAATGACATGTTGAGTGGCGTTGAACATGATTGAACGAGGAATGCATTGCTCCAACCCTATAGTGGCAGGACCAAGATGGTAGAGCTATGCGGGGCGATGGCCGCAAGCTTGCGCACAAGCTTTGACCTTGGATTTGATTTTAATCTTCAGTCATACTTCCATGTCACAGAAGCAGAGCCATTTGGTACTGCTTTTTGATGGAAAGAGTGGACAGTAAAAATGAGCAGGTTCAATATTTTCCAAGACATCTCTTCCGAAGATGACGACGGTGAGCTGGACAAGGAGGGTAAATGCAATAATTGTGCAAGGGCAACATATTGGTATTGGCTCATTGATATTCAAGTATGTGCGCAAAGGGCAGCACAAACACGAATCATCTGCATGCAATCGAAGCGGTGACACAGGAGAGAAGAGGTCTCACCGTTGAGCAGATTTTGGCGCCGTCCTTGGTCTTGGAAAGTAATTGACGTTGGCTGAGCTTGGGTAAGAAGTTGTGTGCTGTTCATTGCCCAGGAGCGTAGTCCCAAGTATGCTGACAAGTTCCTGGACAAAGTCAAGCCATTGCTGGTAGAACCAAAGGTGAGCAGACGGCTGTGTTTTTTTTCGTTTTCCCAGTCCTCCATTTGGTCATATGTAAATGTATATAATGGTGTGTATAGTGTAGCAATACATAGCAATACAATATCTTTATTATACACTCAACGGCTCACGTCTTACATCTCAAGAGACAGACATCAAGTTCTTTGGGATTCCAATATGCTACGCGGAGTATGTGGCCCTCAGAGAGTTCCGCGTTCTAAAATCCATCGTGGACCTTCTTGCCGCCGCAAGGTCAGCAAAAGTGCAGCAGGTGGTGCTTTCACGATGCTTGAGGCCTGCTCCCCTCCAGCATACGTATATAAAGCACATCTATAGTGTGCACGAGACGACACCATTTGGATCCTTTGGGTGGGGGTCATTTGGTGAGAAGGAAATGCTTGAAAATCACAATATTTGAAGAAGTCACAGCATTCTTGAATGGTTTGCGGTTTGAGTCACCACTCATCTTTATGCTACTCACGTAGCAAGTTGATTCCTTATAGCGCAATGATGCTCCATGAGTCATTGAAGATCTTTCTCCGTGTGGCACACCGAATCGAAAGGAACCTAAGCTCATGGACTTGCTCAACGAAAGTCAGCACCATGGGCATTCTGTTTGGGTGGGATCAAAGATGATCAACGAAAGGTTGTAGGATGGCTTGTTGATGAAATGACAATAACTTAATGATAAATATTCACAACGTGTGTATATTGTATGGGAGTCGTCCCCAAACCCTTACAGGTGTGTGACTGTGTGTGATGTATGTCGCACGTCCACAATCTGCTTGCTCTTTCATACTAACATGGCATGTGGAAGCACACTCTACTGAGGTGCAAAGACTGTCCAACGACATGTCCGCAAATGCCGAACCGCTTTGAAGCCTTGATCCCTGGACTCATTGAAAATGTTGAAAGTGACGCAAAGAATGATATCCGTGATACCCATTCTGTGACTCAAGGCAAATGAACTGGGCAATGACATCTTTGTTGGCCCACAAGGACCGGCCTTTTCTTTCAATAGGTTTTTAGCTTCAAAGTTGCAACTGAAGTGCAGAATGGATGTTTTGACTGCTAAGTACAGAATGGTTTGGAATCAGTGGGCGAGAGAGTCACAAAGGCAGACTGGAATTCATTTGGGTGCGGCTCTTGCCACTCCATCTTACTGCCAATGAATTCTTGTGGAAAAATCGCAGGTCCAGAAAGGCGATTTTGAGACATTTTGAGTGAAGATTAACACATGTCAGGACAGTCCCTGGAGAGGCCTTGAAGTTAAGGGCTCCTTAGCGGAGCATGGTTGCGTATGTGCCCAAGAAATTCCGTTCTTATCCGAATCGGTGATGAGTGAAAATGGTGTTTGTTTTCCATCATGTTCATTGATTTGTTGAGTTGAGTATGGTGCAAATGGGCAAATGAGCTTCTCCACGAAACCCAGAGTGTGACGATGCGAGGTCAAACTTCTGGAACTCATGAAGTCAGGCAGAGACAATCGGAATTCTAGACTTTAGTCGCTGAAAAAAACATGTGTCAACGGATCCGACATCATTTAGTGAGAAGAGTGCATCAGTGTCAGTGTAAAGAGTCATAAAACATCATAAAACAGCACTGTAGCATGAATTTGAGCCCTGAGTTGAAGCCCCAGCAGGTATGGCTGTGGGCAAATTCAGTGAGGCATGGGCAAAAACGAGAGACTGAGTAGAGACTACAGTGACTACACCAGACCCACATCAATCTGAAGGTTTTTTTTCCTTTCAAACTATGAAAGTTTAGCACCAGTCAAGAGTCAACACAAGCGAGTATTTTCCCAATAGTCACTGGTAGTTCTGTGTTTATCAATAGATTATCAATATCTTACTTCCTTTTGGCCTTTTTCGTTTTGTCTTGCGCGTTTTTTTTATTGTTGCCTGTTTTTGCCTTCGTTGTTGGTTGTTTTTGTTGTCGAATCGGCGTCAGCCTCGTCATTGTGGTGAAAGCAGTGCTGCCGCCGTCGCTGTTGCTGCGGTTGTTGCTATTGCTACTGCCGCATGCTGCCGCAGTTTTTTGTTGTAGTGGTTTTGATGTTTTTTGTTCTGTTTCTGCTTTTGCCAGGTGCATGAAGAAGAGTTTGCAAAGCTAGTAGACAATCTGCACAGGTCTCTCTGGCTTATTGTACTTTGCAGCTTTTTCAGCCAGCCTGTTGGCACATTGCCCACATGCCTGGAAGAAGTGTTGACGGACCACTTTGATTCATTTGACTGCGCTTTTTGATCCTTTCTGCATGAAGTTCACAGCCAAATAAGCTGCAGAATGCAGGCTCTACATGGACATCTTCGAGCGGCGTGGCCAGGAAATCGCCAGTAGAGTATGCAGCAGACTGGCAGTATGTGCGTGTTTTCGGCTGCTTTGTTACGTTCCATCGGTGACCACAACAGCTTCTCAAAGTCACTTCACCGACAAGTCCGGACTCATGTTGTATCCACTTGTCAAGAATTCTCAAATCCGTCCACTTGACATTTGGATGAACAACGTAACCGTATTACTCATTTGCAGTCAAGAATCATTAAATAGAACAAACTTACAGTCAGGGGACAGACAAAAATCAAAGTCAGGATACTGTACCAGATTATCATGGATGTGATTGATTGAAGATGGCATATCATTCTCCTACTTCTGCGTATTGTCACGCCGTGTCCAATCAGAAGGATGAAGACTTGCAGAACCTGATCCAAGAGAAAGTAAGCAACACGATGCAACAAGTCCGTGGCCTCACCCCCAATCTTTGAACATTTTGAAAGTTGCCATGGCTGCGCAACCCGTTTCAACTGGTTTAGTGCAGCAACGGCTCTGTCAAGATGCCTCGATTGTTGTTGGACGCCCACCCTGCGGGCAAGCAAGCTTTGCTGGAAGGAAAAGCAAGCGACGACGTTACTTGCCAGCGAAAACCCTGCATCGCATCTGCATCGTTTGGCCGTTTGGCCGGTGTGACCAATTTTGATTTTTCTTCCTTGTCGTGCGGTCTCAAAACATCTCAGGCCAACCACAAGCCTTGGCACTCGCAGGCTTCTGTGCAACTTGGCTGAGTCACTGCAGGAAGCAAGGGAAGACGGTACAACACGCAGCAGCTGCACTGAAAAGGATCGTCAAAGAGGATACAAAGACGAAGACTGCGAGCACAAGAGATCTCTGGGGAGTGATCATCCGTGCTCCGATTCAGCAGTTCCGATGGAAATTCTGGAAACCGGTCAATCGGCCTGAAAGCCCATGAATAATATATATACATTTTTAATCATGTTTTAGTGCGTTTTCATGTTTTTTCACCTCATGTGAGGCACTCTTATTTCGTTTTATTTCTTTCAGTTTGTGTTCAGGATTTGTTCCATTCAGGATTTGTTCCATTGGATCGTCACCAAATCTCAAAATCACATTGCATTTCCAGCCTAGTATGTATTATGCATTATGGAACATTATGGTAATATGAAATGATATAGCATCAAAATATATTATCTACCCATTGCCTATGGGTATAGACAATAAATATAATATATATATATGTATATATTTTTTTCAGGTGCTTGCAAATGATACTCAATAGATAAATATGACCATCCACCCACCACTCAACCTGGCAGCTGGCAGGTCTCCATTCGACTTGGACTTCGAGCCTTGGCTGTGGATGATTTTGCTTCTCTGCTGCAAGATGCCTTGCCTGAGCTGATGACCTTAGAGAAAGCCAAGCGAGTGGCAAGTGAGTTGGTGGAGAACGTAGCTTGGCCACTCTGTTTAATGGTGGAGGTTGCTGACGACCTCCAGTACTTGATTCTGAGTTCTATGGTGCAGCCAACCCTGAATTACAACGGAAGATTTTATGATGCTCATTGATTTTGCATGTTTTTGTGAAGCATTGGCGGAAAGTATTGTCTCTATGTCACTATGTCATCACTCTTTTTTTAAAAGTAGGTTGGGCATGTTGTGGCAGAGGCAATGGTAAACGAGCGCAATGGTGAAGCCTTGCTTTTGGGAGATGCGCGGGAGAAGGCAGAAAGATGCCGGCGACAACTGCTTGCTCGAGTGCCAGATTTGGAGGCTGCCTATGAGCAGACAGAACCTGTTTGAACCTAGTAGGATTGACACAAAGTTGGCCCTTTTGTTTCTTTTGCTTGCTGGCCAGCTAGGTTGGGCACTGCGCTCATCATGAGACAAACTTAAAGAAACGTACGTGTAGCAAAAAATGTGAAAGAAACAAGGAGCTTTTCGATTGGGGATTGAAGCAAGCTGAGTGCAAGCTGAGTTGGAAATGCTGGAAAGCTAGATGTAGGCCAATGTAGGCTATGGAGAGTCTGGGCAAGCACCATTTATTCATGATTGTTTGGACAGTGCTCCATGTTGCTAAGCAGGTGGCGCACAAAGTTTTGCTTCATTTTACATTGTTACATCAAATCTGTGGCATAAAACCTGCCCCAAAGGAGGCATGACCCAATCTGACTTTCATACATTTTTCCATCGCTTGTCTCGGCAGGTGGTCATCCAGCCTATGGCATGAGTCTGCTATTTGAATAGATTTGCTTCACAGCTCTCCAGCTCCAAAGCGAGCTTAGTACTTCATTGATAGGCCCCACAAGCTCCGACTCAACTCCTTCAAGCCGGAAGCATGCCAAATTGGAGGGGGCAGTGGGACATGCAGTAATCGATCGGTGTATCCAGTACATGCCAATACTGCGTCCATTGCACTTGATACTTGATATGATGGAAAGGTATGGACATAGAAAAATGAAAACATACTTTTGCCCGTCCTAAGAAACATTGGGGCGAAAGCAGCCAAGCTCGGGGTTCCGATTCCAAGTCGTGAGACCTCGGGGTAATTCATCCTACGTGTCCTGTGGTTGCTTGATTCGTTTTATCAAGACATCGATCAACAGATAAAACTCAATTCACTCAAGTCTCCTCGCAGGAGCTTCTGAAGGCAGCCATTCAAGCAGAGCCAGGGGCTTAGCTGCTATCGACATGACAAAGCTCCAAGATTTAATGCCAAAGGACTCTCCTGACGGAAAAATCGCCGAGGCTCAATGTGATTTACTTGCTTCCAGAAAGCGGTGGTCGCTTGCCTGACGGCTCGCGTGTCCTACTACAGGTGCGACATAGAAAAGATAGAAGTGATGGCTAGAGTAACTATTTATTTCTTTTCGAACCTCAAGCATCTGAGAGGATGACATCACCCTGGCATCTAATTTGAAGGGAAACCGCATGTTTTGTTTGAGAGGACTTGGTCGCGAGGGCAGATCTCAACGGGAAAGCTGGCAAAATCGCATCATGGGTACTTCCGACTTGGTTTGCCATTGCTGTCTTGGAAGCTGAATCAGAGAGACCTCTTGTGAGACTGAAAATAGAAGAGCATGTTGATTCCTGTTTTGATTGATGTGCAAAAGATGTCGCTGCTTTGAGACCCCGTGGCTCAAAACTTTCAGAAACTAAGTCTTGTGGAAGAAACCAAAGAAACCACAAGCAGCATCATGTTCACTCCAGTCGAATCTGCGATTGGAGGGATGATGATTGGATTGTCAGCAGCACTGTCGTACATGGTTGATGGAAAGATTGCAGGGATTGCTGGCTTACTTGGTCCATTCTTGCGAGGGGTCACACAGTGCCAGCCTTTGTCCGGTGGGCAATTGTGGAAGCTCCTCTTCTTGATTGGCCTGATGATTGGAGGGCTGATTGCCATGATTTTCAACGAAGATTTTTCTTTCCCAGGTGCTGCACCTTTTCATATTGTACGCTACATTGCTGCAGGCATCTTTGTTGGGATAGGCACTCGGGTAGGTCGAGGCTGCACGAGTGGTCATGGCATTTGCGGCTTGCCTAGATTCTCATCGCGAAGCTGGGTTGCTGTGCCAACCTTCATGGGTGTTGCTGTTGGCACCGTCGCCCTGACCCGGCATGCATTCAAGTGGGACAATCCAGCATCACCTGGAGTAGCAGAGATACAGTGGCCGCCAAAGTGGCAATTTCCATTGGCATCCTTGTGCAGCTCCATTGTGTTAGCAGTGATCCTTGTTTGTTTGCCTCAAAAGATCCGAGCCTTCGCATCTCCACTTGTTTGTGGAACCATTTTTGGTGTTGGCCTCAGAGCTTGACGGAGTGCGAATGCTGTCACTTGTATAGAGACATGCATGTGTCTTGCATGATTTGCCTGGACTGGGTTTCCGTTGATGTGTAAGTCAGTGTAAGTTTTTTTTGGAACATCAAACACACATAAACAAACTACACCATTCTGCATAGGGCAGAAAATCATGCAAAATCCAGCATTATTCCGAGATTTTCTGAGAGTTTCTTACTCTTGGAAGATCATATTCCGGATTCTCATTCAATCAATCATATTTGTTCCATCATTTGATTCCCGAGTCCAGGAGAGTCGTGTCTGAGGTGTTGGACTTGGAGTTGCTGGAATGACGTCTCAGGCAAAGGTGCTGGACTTCCTTGATTTTGGCGGACTTTGGGATCCGAGCTTGGCATTTGTGATGGGTTGTGGTATCATGGTGAGTGGCCCAGCTTTCCTGTATGCAGAGCGTGAAACTAGCAAACCTCTTTGTGCTGATTGCAATTTCGAGAAACCAGCTAAACATGGCGGATATGGACCTTTGGTTCTGGGAGCCAGTTTCTTTGGCCTTGGCTGGGGATTGATTGGCATTTGTCCTGGTCCTGGAATTGCTGGTGTCATTCCTTACATTGCAGATGGCAATTGGGAAGGGGCCAGCTTTGGTGTTACGATGGTCGTGATTTGCATTTCTTGGCTTATCACGGATACTTGGCACATGGCAGAACAGAAAACTCAGCGATGGACTTCTAGCCAATTCATGCCATTCCAGGTTCAGGTAAAGTTACAGTACTGTTGATCATGTGTTCACAAAGTCAGTCATGTTATGTCATGCCTGCATTGGAATCCTTCCGGTCTCAGGACAAAGTTGTGGTTTACTTGCAGGGTCAGGGTCAGGCACCAGCCAAACCTATAGAGTTGGAGGCAAAGGACCGTTTGCCATTTGCAGCCACAGTTCAGAACATTTGAGGCCTTCTTGGAGTACTGTAGTGTCTGACATTATAGAACTCTGCTGTTTGGAGACACTTGCACCATTACAAGCATCGCAACATTCATGGTTTTTCCATTGCCACTGTTGAGAGCTTGATACAGTATGGACTATGACTATGCATCAACATGGTTCATGAGAAAAACAGTCTACAATAAATGATATAAAGCTTTGGCAGCTTTGGTTCTTTTCGACGTAGGACAAGTATTTTCAGGCACATTTGCGTACTTATGTAAGTTGGATGATAAATGATGATGACACAATGCCAAGATGTAATCTGCCAGAAGTCTTTCAGCTCTCTTTGTCTCTCCACGACTGCAGTGCACCCTTCAAAGGTATTGGCTGATCTTGGCAGTACCTATATGGGGCGGGTCCTTGAGGTTTGAATAGGTTTGACGTACATGCGGCGTTATCATTGGATATAGTCGGAGTTTTGGGTCGACTATATGTATACATTGAATAATGTGCAGAATCCCTACAATGGGCGCGACAGCGTGAAGCGTCCAAAGCATTCCTTGCACAGGACGAAGAGAGTGTGCGATCGGATGAGCCGACCATGAAGGGAACTGTCTGAGGCTGTGAGAAAGTTTGGTAGCTAGGACGCGGGTTCTTCAGGTTCTTCTCCTGCATTTATGCAGTGTGTGAAACACAAAGCCTTGCGTGATGTGGGATGATTCTTTGGTTTGGGCTCCCATTCGGCGGCATGTCGCTGAGTGACTGAGCTGCTGATTGCAAGCCCATCACATTCCTTGTCACCAGATTATTTTTGGGTATTCTCTTTGTCCAAACTCCTGGCTTTGACCTGGCAGCGAGGCAACAGAGGATCCCCTTCACATGAAGCAAGGAAAACTATGGAAAACAACCCTGATCCAGAGCTTGATTGATCCTTTGGACTGAACGCTTGGATAGATCAGACTTGGATTAGTGCTAGCAGTGATTAGTGCATTTTTGTGCCAATTTATTGGTTGCCTAGTCTGTTCCTGAAATCCACACGATCGCTTGGGTGCAGTGCCGGCAAGTTTGGGTGAAGTTGCATGACAGGATTTTGCCCTGCAGCGGTACACTGTTGAGATTGAGAAGGAAGAGAAAAAGAAGGACAGCGAGACTGCCACTCTATTTCCACATGGTTCCATGTTGCTGATATGTTGCTGAGATTAACGACAGAGCACAGACTCAGCGACTTGTATTTAAGGATTTGCAGTCTGATTGCTTGGAAATCCCACTATCACAACCAAATACCACCGGAAAGCTTTGCGCATAAAATTTCCCAGCAAGACATGTTTCACTTGGTTCATTCCGTTTCATAGAATGAAGTAGCGCATTCCTTCAATCTCTTCTCTTCCTTGCTATTTGGTGATATTCAGCTCAACGAAAGCAAGTGATGTCACTATTGCCAGAATTCCAGCCTGTCGGACATCGCTTGTTAAATGTGCTTGCAGGAGACCGAAGCTCCAGCAAATCCTGATATGTTTGGACTTGGAGCCAGCAACCAAGGGTCTCTCTGAAATCTTGATTCTAGCAAACTGCAATCTTCAGTCCATTGTCTTAAAATCTCAAACACCAGCGGTTTAGTACAGTTTGACCTTCCTGTCATTAGCAAATGAATGAATGTGGATGTGGATGCCCCTGCATACTGAGGACGTTGAAGAGGATGAAGAGGATGACACGGAAAAGAACCAGACCTTTGCTCGGAGAAGCAATTTTGAGTACACTTGTCTTGTACATGGCAACCTACATGGACCTTGTTGATCTGAGGATTGAACTGGCGGTGCCAAAGAAACTCATGGTTTTGACCCAAGCTTGTGAAAGCATCTATGCATGTGACGACTTGTTGCCATCTTCTCACCAATCACTCCATCAGTTTGCAGGTCCTGCCAAAGAATGTCCTGGTAGATTTGGGTACTCCCAAGAAAGCATTGGACAGCCCGAATCCAAGCTTTAAAGATACATGCAGCTGTCTCTGGGAATTGTAGCAGCTCCTGGAATCTTGACTGTTTGACACAACAAGGTCTTGTGAAGGACTGGAATGTTTGGAGAAAGAGACCGCGATCTGTGAGTGCAAGTCAGGACTGGAATCCAACAGGATGAGATGCAACAGTCCCCATGAAATGGACATCCACGAAAATCCATGGAAGTCCATGGAAATGCATGGAAATCCATTGACTCTTGCGCACAAACTCGCCTGAGTTTGTGCATTTGATCCACGTCTTAGATATTTTTCAGAGATTTGAGAGATTTGCAATTTGGAGACTGAAAGCAACCATAGGATGCAGAAGCCGTCGCTGCTGCGTTGGGTCCACCTCTAGAGTTGCATTCTCAACTGAGAAACACAGAAATTTGCTGAGAAATTTTGAGTTGTTTATACTTTTTCTATGTTTTTGTCTTGCAAGTGAATCATAGATTCAGCCACTGTGGTGGGATCCAAATGCCACCCTAGTCACTTCAGCGCAAATAATTATAATGATATCACTCCAGGTCTATGGCCAACTTCCTGCAAGATGCCGCACAAGCAGTCGCCACGGGGACAGACATTGATGTTTTGCTTATTATGTTGTTTCGTTATTTTGCAGGCATCACTGTAGCCGATGTTCAGCGTGCTTTGATGTGTTTGGCGCTCGTTTCAGATGGTTGAATTCTCGATTATTCTCCACTTATTCACTTGCGCAGGAGTGCGACTGGCAGGGATGGAGCAGAGCTGATTGCAGATGATACGCGACAGGTGTAACACGTCGTTGCAGTTGATTCTTGTGAAGATGTATTGCTTGCGTTCCTTACTCTAGTTGCTGTGAGAGCAATTTGCGAAAATAAAACGGGTAAATTGTCTTCGTTGACGTCCTTTTCATATTTGAAATTTACTTGTGTTGGTCGCTATACAACTCTGACCCTTCAGATGTTCAGAGGGGGTGATGCCTTCGACTTCCAGTCGCAGCTTTGCTCAAAGATTCAAAAGGTCTCCTTAGATCTCCTTGGGTCCGGCTTCTCCCTTTGGATCAATCGAGAGCTTGGACTTGAAGCTTGGCGACCAGTGTCTTACGGCCTCCAGTTTGTCTCGGGCATTGAATAAGTGTCATGCCCATCACACGCGATGCCGAAGCAACCCAGAGAAGTGGCTTAAGGACATCATCCAAACTATCTTTGAGGAGGATGGAATTCAAGCAGGCACCCACTTTGTGGGCCAGCTCGCTCTCACTCGGGCTGGAAAGCCAAGTGTCAAGGGCAACAGAGACATCCAGTTGACACCGGGAGGAGCTTTCGCAATCTTCCAGAGGTTGATGCCTGACAACTACCGTTTGCCAACATCATGTGGGCAGTGATGACACAAATGTGCCAGGCGTATTCTGACCTGAGGAGAGAATTCAGGCTGACAGAGAGTGACCAAGGGATGGCTCAGCAGCGAAATGCTGCAGATGCTCTCCTCAATGTGGCCAGCGCAACCTTGAATGTGAGCAGAGCAGCAGCAAATCGGAAGATCATGGAAAAGGCCTATAAACAAGGAAGGAAGTGCATGCTGCGGGGGCGCTATCCGAAGCAGGCAATGGTCAAAGCCAAGCTTGCAACACACAAGCAGAAACTCCCTCCCATCCACAACTGCTTCACTCCTTTGGGAGCCACTGCTGATGCGTTTCGCATTTATGCTATGGCCACTGTGCTGAGTCATGCCCAGCCACAAATCCAAGCTGTGCAAGGTCCTAGGGCCCAGAAGAGGAAGGTGGATGAGACCATAGACATGGTCACCAATCACTTCGATCAGAACAGGACCTTTGAGCTTCCACTGCTCAGTGAGACTGAGCAGACCAGGGCATACTTTGAGAACCAGCGCCAAGTAGCCATGAGGGCCTAGGCGCACATATTTCCTTCATTGCCTTGTGAACCATTTGACGCACAGTTTGCCCGCAAGGTTTAGTCGGTCCATACCTGTAGTGCAGAATCATGCAGATAGACTGTCAGATAGACAGCGCGAAAGGAATACTTCACCCTAAAAGCATGTAAAGTCTCATTAAAAATGGACCGGCTACATTAGTTATCTAATTGATGTAGCACAAACGTATGTCCATGACAACGTTTGGCTCAAGACTTAGCACTTGCTATCAGTCATACAAAAAGAGCGCTTGCTGACCTACGGTGTTATTTGTTCAGGGCTGGCTTTTTTGAACGAAGCTTCGTTCAAAATGAGCGTACAATTAAAGCCATCTAGCGCAGACATGTGCAAGACTAGCGGCAACGCGGCACGAAAAAATGTTGCGGCTGTATGGGCTAGCGTGCTGGGTTTTCTTGACATCCAAGGACTGAAATTTCTGACTTGTGTAGACGTGTGACGTAACCATTTTTTTTGAGGTGTTGTGGCCTAGACTTGGCAAGTGTTTTGCCTAGACACTGCCAGAAACTGGTAAAGCCACGTGGCTAGACCAGGACACTTTTTGAGGAAGGTATGCTAGACAGACCCATTTCTGGTTAGAAAACGGCCAAGTAGCCTCCTGTCAGAGATTTCTCGGGGGATAGAATAGTTACGCGGGCAAACTTATGAAGTTGCGTGAGGTTGCTGGTATTGAAACCTGTTGGAGAAAGTCATCGTGAACCAAACACTTTGTTAAACAACTTTTCAAGAACTCCTTAATTTTCAGGATCTTACATGGAGATACCATGCAAGCATTGCCTTCTCGGGCAAGTTTTGAAAAGCATCATCACCTGGGTAGGCCTTGTCCAATGCTCGCAACCTAGCAGCAAAGCTGCTGGGAGAAGAGCCACAGGACAGACATAAATCAAAGCCAATCATCACTGGATCGTTGGATGATCATTGGATTCTTATTTGTTTCACCATCAATCGATGGCAGGAGCCTCCAAAGGCGCCACCCCTGAATGAGCCAGCTCCAGCGCTTGCCTGGAGCCTGAGTTTTGCAGCTGCAAGAAATATGGTATAGATGTGGTTATTTAATAATTATTTATTTATGAACAAGTTGACACACAAGGAGAAAACAGTTCCTGAATATTGAATATATATATATTTATATTTATGGATATATTTACATTTATATTTATATTTGAATATAACATTTCCATACGTACATTTCTGACAGAATTGAAATAGGAAACATTGATAATATGATCTGATAACTGACAACAGTTTCAACATTTTGATCATTTCTAATCAGTTTTGAATATGGACACTAAAAATTATGGCGGGCTTCAAGGAGCTTCCTCTTCCAGAGTAATTTATTTGGACTCCATATTCAACTCCAGGAAGACCAGCTAGAAATAGGCTTTTCATGTCATTATTTTCAGGTGTTTTGTTCATTTTGATGACCAAGGTTCCATTCCAAGGGGAGACAGTTTCGCAGGTGCCATTCTCCTTGTTCAGCACATTTGACATGATGTTTGCTGTGCTCCATACAGTTTTCCTATGTTTTCTTGAATGCAGGCGCTAAAAGAAGCGGCTGAAGTGGCGCAAGCCAGCATTGAGCTCAACAAGGCAGGATCAGTCGTATCCTGCAATGCTGTGAGATGACCTCCGTCGACACTTGGGCAGGACAAGAAAGAAAAAAAGAGGCCTAGTGCTCAAAGTACTCACTTGATTGCAGATGTGTTTCATTTATTTCAATTTTATGAATGAAGGTTCTTTACTCTAAAGTTGGGCAACTTGGCCAGGCAACAACATATACAACATTTTCAAAGCCAGACGTGTTGTTTGCAGATCGAAATCTCGAAAAAGACGGCGCAAGCGCTCATCGCATGCGCCTGAGATCATTCTGCTTCAAAATGAATTGCCGCAGTATGATTTTAGTCGGCCTCATTTCTGCAATCACAACTGCTGTCAGCTCGAGAGAAAATCCTCAAACAAGGTCAAGTTCGAGCAGCGGCAAGAAGAAGAGAAAGAAGTAGGTTTTGGAATGTTCTGCAGATATGGAGAGAAGAAGGACCCAGCTGTAAATGTAATGAACATACAAAACCCAGTCATCTATTGCAGCTGCAGCAACACTAGTTTCATAACAAAGATCATGTGCAGAAAATCATACTCACAAAAAGTCATGTCACGGGTAGAGACTATTGCATTACAGCAGGCAAAAGATTGCCAGAATCGCCAGACAAATCGCGGAGAGGTGGAAAAAGGAGAAGGCTGCCCAAGTATGCTTTACTCAGCATCCTGGCTTTTGGTTGTTTTGTTCTCTGTTTTGCTTAGTAGGCACAATCCAACACCAACAACCCCAGCAAAGCGCTGGTCCTGCCCCTTTGTGAGAAGCCCCAGTCGAACCCAGAGAAACGTCTCTAATTTGGTCCCCGTTCGGCTGTGGTAGCATTGGTAGCCGAAAATTGATGTTGGTCTGAGGAAAGTCAGTCTCACTGGAACAAAAACTGTCTTGAAGCAGAGTGTGTAAATTCGAGTAGTTTACGTAGTTGAATAATTTATTGAGACTTGATGGCTATTGATGGTTATTGCATGCTATCAAAAATATTTCAAAAATTTGAAACATGTTATTCGATGAGTGGTTTAAGTGTATGTTCCACTAGTTCCCCGGCGAGCCGGGAGCAGAACGTGCGCAAGGCAGCCTAGCAGTGCACTGCCCAAACCAACTTTTTGTGCAGACCAAGCCTTCAGCCGTTCCATTTGGTGGTAATGTTGTGGTGGTGGCTGACTGTGTTTCCTTGGTGTGTTTGTGCAATAAGAAACTTCAAATCTGGAGAGTGACTGGGAGAATAAGGACAAATAATCTGAAGGCAAACAGACCTGGACAGATGACCAAGAGAGTTAACAAAGACAGTAGTAGACAAAGTATTTAAACTTGATAATGGAACCAAAGACAATAAGCGTAGTGAGAACAAGGCAGTAATGAGACAAGACGAGACAGTTTAAGAAAAAAAGGGGGCGAAGTACGGCGAAGTAAGGGAAAGGGTAGGAAGGGAAGATTAATAGGGTGAATTTAGGAAACAAGGTGAGGGATGGAACAGATGAGAGAAAAACTGTGAACTGTGAATTGTGAACGAGCAGGCCGGAATGACCGTACAGATCCATAAATGTTGAGAAAAATAAGTAGTGAAAAAGAGGAAGATAAAGAGAGGATATGGAGAACGAGCAGGCCGGAATAACCGTACCAGTTCAATGATCCGTAAACAAGGAATCAACAATGAATAGGGAAGGGAGATAAGTGAAAGCTCAGTGTGAACGAGCAGGCCGGAATGACCGTACAGATCCACTAATGTTGAGAAAAATAAGTAGTGAAAAAAAGGAAGATATAGAGAACGAGCAGGCCGGAATAACCGTACCAATTCAATGATCATGTGGTGGTGTAACCATGTCTTAGCCTACTATACCACGTGCAATGATCCGTAAACAAGAAATCAACAATAAATGGGGAAGGGAGATAAGTGAAAGCTTAGTGTGAACGAGCAGGCCGGAATGAAAAAGAGGAAGATAAAAGAAAGGATATAAAGAATGAGCAGGCCTATGTAATCGGAATTTAATGATCTGTAACAAGGAATTAATAATAAATAGGGAAGGGAGATAAGTGAAAGTTTTTGTGAATAAATAAATTGCAATGATGGTATTAATTTATAAATAGTGAAAGAAGGGAAATAAATAAAAGAAAAAGGAAATAAAAGAAAGGAGGGCTAAAAGAAAGGGGGAACTAAAAGTAATTAAATAGGCCGGATTGGGATGTGGTGTAGTATAATTATTTATATGAAAAAAAATAATATAATATAAATTTTGAATTTATAAATGGTAATATATATAATTTTATAATATTATAATAAAATATAAAATAATTAT
>DF242138.1:0-44405 GCA_000507305.1 Breviolum minutum Mf 1.05b.01 | reverse complement strand
ATTTAATATCTTAATTTTATTTTTTTCCATAATAATAATTTATTATATTTTTAATCCTGCCGGAAACATCAATTCTTAAATAATATTTATTTAAGAAAAAAAAACATATAAAATAAATTGAAATAAAATATTTCGAAATATTTTTATAAAGATTTGTTTAAGCCCGAAGAAAATCGGAAGCTAAATTTCATCTTCGTAGCCTGGATAAGTGATATGGGAAAACAAGAATTGACTTGTATTTTTACAATTTTGCGCTTTAAAAAAAATACGACAAATACTAAATGATAATGATCATAATACCAATAGTAATTCAATGTACTTTATAGAACTTAGATCCTGAAGCAACATTCAGTATAATTCTTGGCACCACAATATTAACATGTTTTCATATCATTCTATATTCATAATTTTGATTGTATCCAATTTCTTTTAGATTTGAGTTTATTGGAAATTGGTCGAAATGTGTGAAACATGATTGATCACAGAACCAATGTTGATGTACTTGTCTGTTGGTATGCTATGATCTAAGCTTCATCTTCGGTTCCATGCTGCAAACGAGGTAGATTCAAAGGTCCACCTCCTAGAAAGACTTACCCCAATCAATCAACCTCAGAGATGTGCGCACATGTGTGTCAAATTTGTCTCCAGCCCACTGATTTGAACAGGAAACTGACCCGCATGGCTCAAATGGAAGAGGTGAATTCACATGCTTGCACAAACAATCCGCTTGAACAACATCACTTTCTGCAAATAAGGGTTCCACTGCGTTGTAAGTTCGAGTTCCATCTTCACAAATTTGGTTGTAGCTGTGGTCTTCATTGACGTGAGCAACTGGACCTCCATTTTCCAGAAGTGCTTGTACCAGTACCCTTGGTGAATCAAGGTGAATCAAACGGAGTTGTATAGTGAATATTGAGTGCTGTCTTGGATTTGGTACGTGTATAGCAGTCCACTCTCAGCCGGTATTTTCAATCCAAACGCCCACTTGCGGCAGCCAAGTGTCTGTCTGGGGCCTGACGATGATCCACACACAAATGCTGAAAGCTTCAAACTTCAAACCATACAAATATTCAACACAAAGACACATCATATCATTTAAGGATCTTCACTGCACGTACAGATATACAAATTTCTACAAATGTGTCTTTTCTGAAATGTTTACTTCCAGAATTTGATGGGGCCCGCTTGACCATCTTAGTGGAAGATGTGTGTACCCTTCAACCAATACCCTACCACTTCCTCGTAAGCCATTCATAGTAGGTGACATGGTGGTTTCCATAGTTAGGGTACTCTCCACATTTTCACCTTGATACGAGTCTTGTATGATTTTGTCATAATATCATCACACCATTTCGTAACATGGCAGTACTTTGTCATGTGCATCCCAGGGGCTAGCATGATTGCTACCTCCTCCCAGCAATATTGAAGTCGATCGCTCTGATCGCGGCCTCAACGCACAAACATTCAAGAACGCTGGATGACTCAATCCTGGATCTTGAGCACATTCCAGCTCCACGAACAACTTTGGCCGAAACATGGTGCTCTGTAGAGACTGACTCATGCAATGCAGCTTGAATTCCAAAATCAAGGTACGTCATTGGGCTGTCTTCCATATCGCATCCTTTCGTCTCCAACACCCATAGCCACATGCCAATCAAGCCGACACCACTCACAGCACCTGAGCAATTCGTGTGTGTAATCTTGGCTTTGTAATTCCGCGTGTTCATGTCGAACATTTGTTGTGACTATTTTTGCCATCTACACATATCCACTCTACATTCGTCTCACGGCCAGTTGAGACTGCACACATAACCAGCTAGGTTGCGGGTCATGAGGTACATCAATCAAATACACACGTATATATTTGTGCAAAATGACGCAATGGCAATTCACCACCCATGCTTCTTCAGATCCTTTTTCATCTCTGAAGCATACCTTTATCCAGGTCTCCGGAGTTTCGCTTTCAGACCTTGCGCAGCTTCTTTGTTTGACTCCTTGGACTTCTTTTCTCTGCTTTGACGTCGCCCAGGCCCACCTGGGCCACGCTTTGCTAAAGGAGGAAGAGCTTCCTCTTGTTCTGCAAGTTCCAACTGAGTACCAGTCTGGCTTTCTATGCGAGCTTTCAATTCTTGCAACACTCGGATTGTGGCCAATTTCTCTCGCGACAGCAAATCCCAATAAATGCCTTTGGGCTTTGCAGGTTGCTTCGACTTGTCCACATGGATTGTCTGTGTAGGAGTGACAATGATGTCCACTGGCACATCATGTTTCATTAGGTTTTTGCCCTTTGGCGGAAAATTTTCTGATATCACCTGGCTATCATGAACAGTTGTTATCACAGGAGTATCTTCGTCGATCATGCCCAGTTGCCTCATCATGCCATATTCCAGTTCAGCAAATCCCTCACCTTTCCCTACTCGCATCCCTGTTTCAGGATTGACTGCTGATGATCCAATGACTACCACGTCAATCTTCGTCCTGTCATCCAAATCCATAGGCTCTGCTAGCTGTTTCATGCCTCCAGCAGTTGCAGCAAAATTGTACTTCTCTGGTGGAACCTCACCTGGCTGGATCCTTGAAAAGAAACCTGTCCGCAACCGAGGTTGTGGGACATAGAGTGTCCTCAGATGTTTACACATGACACCTCCAACCTGAAACCTGAATGAAATGTTATGAATATCGTCTCCTTGTACTGGGGTCGTTACTGTTTAAAGAGCCATCATAAAAATTTGAGCTGGTAATTGGTAATGTCACGTGCCATCAACCTGATTCAAAGTTGGTGTCCAAAACGACTGCCATGTTGCTTTGAAATTGCAGATCGAACAAAAAAGACGGCATTGAGGTGGGGCCTTTAGCTACTGGTGATTGCAGCAATTGTGATAAACTTGGCAAAGGATGGCAAAGGCACAGGGCATAGATATGTGAAGAAAGAGTGCACCGCTCACCACAATGCTCCTACATACTTTTTGAATTGGTGACAAAAGTTTGCAACATTTCCAGAAACCTCTGGATGGATCTGGATGGATGCAATGCTTTTAGTGGTGCTATTCAAAACAATGAAAAATGTAATAATATAATATAATACTGGAATACTTCAATCTCATATCATATCATAGACAGCAAGATTTGAACGGCAACCCAGCAGCAGCAAAAGCAGCATGCCACTTTGCTTTTGGGATTTGACCAAACTGTTTGTGCAAAACAAGGTCTTTACAGGGAAACCTGCCCACTTTCCCCAATGTGTTCTTGCATGACAAGGATCTTTCCTGACCGTAAGGCTGCAACTCGAACGGATTTCTGCGGGGTGTCTGGGTTAACTTTGACCACCTTTGCATTGATGAACTCCGGCAACTCGGCCAAGCGTTCACCAGCCTTTGCAGATCCTTTGAAATTCGGAATGCGGTGATGAACAGGCCGAGGAAAGTCAGCCAAGTCGTTATCTTCCAGGTAGTTCCAGACTTTTTTTCGCAGATCCCATTTCCAGGCCTCAAAGAATGCAAGGATTCAATGTGAATTTCATATTTCAATATGATTCAATGACACAACATGGAGCAGTCCAAGTAACCGTCTTTTGAGCACGTATGTTGCCTTCAGCAGCCAAGTCCTGTCACACATTCGTAGTCTCTTTTGAAGACTGGAGCCAACCAGCTGACATTCAAAGCTTTCTCAAAGAATGACGGAGGTCCACCGTATACATCCGACCCAGGTCACCTGCCTGTATCAGCTTCATGTATTTTTCCATTCCTTCACGGGCTTCCTGATCCAATTGCATTCGCTCCGACTCTGTCTCCTTTGAACAGCAAACTGCGTCTGTTCCGTACAGCCATGGAAAAAAAATAAGTTAAGTTTCTGCTGTTTCACAGAAAGTCCACAGTGAAATCATTGAGTTTACAGATTTCTCAACAGCACTGCTTCTAACTTTAAAAGCTTAGAGGGTCTGCTACACAAGCTGGAAAGCACCGTGCCTGAGTCTTTTGTCTGACGCGGAGGCAGCTGCGTCGCTGCAAAGCTCGACAACCACAGGTCACTGCAACTGCCACAAGTGCCTTCGATGAGCTCCAAGACTGCGACTTGTAGAAAGTTCATGAAGGTTGAACTCAAAAATGACTAAGTTGATCTAAGTTGATCTAAGTGTTTTCTGCCTTTTTTAGATGGCCTTTGGTCGTCAGTGCAATTCCAAATAGGCCTGGAATTCGTGTGTTTTCTCGCCTTTTGTTTTCCTTAATTGATACAGTACCTCTTTGCCTTTTCTATTTTTCTTCATTGAATTCCAGATGTTTCTCAACTTTCCTTGAAAAATTGTTCTCCTTTCTGAAATTTCCGTACGTTTGGAGCCTGTTTCCTAGACTCTGCGCGTCTTAGCTTAATTTTTGAAGGATTCGTTTATTTTGCAAACATGCTTGCCTTCTCTCCCGCTTTGATCAAGCTTCGATCAGTGTTTTGCACTGATCACTGGCCGTATGCTACATATTCTAATTTCCTTCCAGTCCTTCGTTTCATGTGTTTGCGGCGTCCTTTCATCCCCCGTGGCTTATTTGATCATTGTATGTAGAATATACAGATATACGTACAGTCAGTCAGTCTTCAAAGTCCTCATCATCTTACGGCTGGGCTTTGTTTCTGGTTCCGGTTTCTGCTTTTGTTGCTGCGGAAGGAATGAACTTGGATAATCTGAAGCTGGAGGGGGGTTCGGGGCGCAGCCAACCACCACTGATTTGTCTTTCAAAAGCCCACAAAACAAGACCTGCCCGGGTCGAAAAAAAACATCTTACAATCATCTTACAATAAATTGTCCCTCCATACAAAATGCCCTCCGTGCCTCAGAGTCAAGCCGTGAAATGACAGGACGTGGTCTCCTTGTGGCACAGGTAGGACGTGCCAAAGGCGTTCGCAACGCCAGGGCATGTCGCACTTTGGCTGGTTGCAAAGACATGGCAAGCACGGAAGCGGGCTCAAACAGCATCACACCAATTACTTTTGTCACTATATATCACTATATTATATTATTGAGTCCACGAGCATGTTCGTGCACTGTACTTTTTGCATTTTTCAGCAGCTTATTTTTTTTTCAGTGAGGGCTTCACTATCTTCTGGTCTTTCCAAGGGATGGAAGGTGCAAACTGCATTGGGTATACTGTACTTGTGTACCTGTGCTTGCAGGTCTTCTGCTGAATCGCCAGTCTTGCTGTGCTGATGCGGACATTAGCTTCAATATGCTTCATGTATCTTCATGTGCCTTGGCCTTCCATCTGTTCTCGCAAAACAAGCTCAGGTGACCTAAAGGATCAACCTCCTGACTGGGTGTGGTTGGGTCAACCAAATGGCTTTTTGTAGCCCAGAAGATCACCAATAGATTGAGATTCTCATGCACAAATCGCAAAAGTTGGTGCAACTACTGCTGCCAAGCAGAGTCAGCAATTGCATGCAATCCTGCTGTTTGCTGTGCTGCTATGCAGATTTCAAACTGAAAGCTAAGGTCAGAACCAAAAAGAACACATGATAAATGCAAATTCCTCAGCTGCAAGTACTTCAGATCAACCCAATGGATGTGCCTGGACAAGTTGTCTTGGCAACCTGGTGAAACATGAAATTGCCTTCTCGCAAGCAAGACACAAAAAACGAGCGATCAGCACTATGAAAAAGCAGCTGATCCACTTGATCACGCCACAAGCGGAGAGTGCTTGTCCTCACAATCAAGCTGGAGGTCTATTCAGCTGATTACGAGCTTGTCTTGTTCATGGCCAACTGCCTCAAGTAAAATATAGTAAAATCATCCATGTGTGATGTGAAATGTATCTGAGACCTCTCTGGATTTTCTATGTTATTGTTTTTTTTCTAAGGATTTCAAGAGATGCTTTTTGGGGAGGATAGACGGACGGGTTTTTCATCCTTCATCCACCACAGTCCTCGAATCTCCATTGGATAAATTTCGGACAACCACAGCCAAGTTATAGCTCCAAGGCCATAATTCCATGATACGACGAATAGACCTGACCAGAAACTCCCAAAGGAGGATTCCAGCAATGGAATATCCCCATTTTCAATAGGAAATTCCCAAAGATGTTTGGCCAAACAAAAATGGACCAAAAAATTGACTAACCATAATGCGGGATAGAATAAATCAGATATGAATCTAGTATAAATCATTGATGAAAATTGATGCTCTTTGATTCCTGCGCTGAAATAGGACATAGAAAGCAAGAAAATTTATAGCTCGCCATTAGCAATACGAGCTTGCTAAATTGCTAAATCCAATCACAGTGACTCCGAGTGACTAAAGAAAATGAATGCCATGAGGCCCTGTGACTCCTGTGGCCTTAGATCAAGTCAACTTCCAGCCAGGATATTCACAGCTCATTCTCTTGAAACAAATCGATTCTCCTAGGCCAAAACATGCCAAAACCATGTAGCCATATGTAGCCACCTTCTAAAAGCAGTTTGGAGAGGCTACAAGGTAGACACCGGTGAAATCCAGCTTGTTCCTAACTGCGCTCACCATGAGATCACTGCAAAGTCAAGGCCGGGGAACAGAATACGGACAACATAGACCATCGAAGCCTCAAAGTTGGAAAACGTGCGCAGGAATGTAAACTTCTACGGAATTGTTGACTGTTCTTTCATCGTCTTTGACTTCCCAGGAATACTTGAGATACAACGGGCATTGCTCAAGATAGATCTGGGCTCTTGCTTCCTGTTTGATCTATTGCAGCTTGCAGCCAAGAAGCCATGGCGATGGTCTGCACGAACCCCCCCGAAAGAAGCAAGGTCCGTCTCCCCATAGAATCCACCAATTTGGTACTCAAGACCTCGCATTGATTGGGATGCAACTTACAGGAGGGTATACAATCCAGCAAATCGATGTGAATTACTGTTACTTTTCATCGTGTGATTCTTGCCACCAAAGGGACCGAAACAAATACATTTGCTACACACATCCTTGGCGGGCAGCTCGTCGGCTGTGACAACATGCTGTGAGGTACCACAATGCCCAAGTTTAAAAAGCCGAGGGATGCCAAGAGTCAAAACAGATGCAAGTGTCAGACTATTGTCAGGGATGCCAGCTTGCGAGAAAAGTTTGTTGGAGTAGGCCATCAGTGCCTGAGCATGGACAACTGATGACAACCTGGTTGTGCTCCAATGTCCGCACAACCAGCAACACACCAGTCGCACCAGTAAGATCTCAGCTCCTGGCATTGATCCCCGTGAGCCTGAGTGAGGGATCTCACAAGACTAGTGCCGGTGACTCAGCGACTTTCCATGACTTTCCAACATTGATGGCTTGAGCATGTGAGACCAGCTGTCATGAATGCAGGAAAGGAGCTGCTGGTAAGATGCCAGAAAGAATCCAACCTTTTCAGCTCAGCATTGAGGCACTTGAGTGCATTAAATGCACTCCACAAGCATCAGCAAATTCAACGCGGCAACAAATAACTGTTGAAGTCTAAAATATCAATAATATACACACGGCTAAAGCTGTCAAAAGGTTGCGGCAAAGTGACTACAATAGAGCATCGAAGGAAAGGATCCTGTATTGCCTGCTTCACAGCTAATCTTCATGCCAAACATCCATTTAAGCCAAGTTTGCACGGCGCTAGCAAACATGAACGGCACATCACAACGTGTTGTACCTGAATTATGGTGATGCGCCGGGTGGCCCCAGCTTCTGCCGCAACCACCTTCAGAATCGAATTGACATGACTGGATTGTCGTGCTTGATTCTGGATGTCTGTAACTCTCAGAGATCATTTGCTTGCATAACCAAGTGACTGCCAAATCCTTCAATTTCAACTCTAATTTTGATACGTTGCTATCTCCAAGACCAGTCGACCTTGGGCAGAACTGAAGTTTGAAGAGCTGTCTGGTGTGAGATGTCCTAGATCATCTTAGTTGAACATCTTAGAAGTGACGTTTAGCTATTCGTGATCTTTCAACCCAAACTCATTCCACATGATTGCACTTCTTGTGAAACTCTGATACGGCAAGTGCAGCTTTGTGACAGGTCGTGAGGAACAAGCCCGTAGGTTCTGTAAAGCATTGTCCTACACCCCAACCAGCTTAATGCATCTACGATTGAATCACAGAAGGCACAGCATCAGAAAGACTTCTCCTGGCTTCATCCATCCTTCCCTGCAGCCGGCAGACGTGTCAAGACAAACACAATGCTGGCGCTGGGTCTAAGGTAACTGCGCAGGAGGTATGGGTTCACAATACATCACAATACTATGTAGAACAGTTACGAGGAGCTTCTGCACCAGCTATGCTAGGTAAAGCTTACTTCTAGTTCGATGCTACCACTATCCACCAGCACTAAGGCCTGCCGGACAAGGAAAGTCACTGAATCCACCGGAAGATCATATTTGAAGACGAGGAATTGAACTCCTGCAAGGCAAGCTTGCACGGCAGAGAAAAGCCAGTGAATATGTTTACAGTCGGTGCAACATGCGCAGCTCGCAATCACTACGTACAGTAATGACACTCAGGAGCAAGGACAAATTTGAAGGTTGAGTCAACACGAACTGCAGAAAGCTACTAGGGAACTGTCTGCAACACGCTTTGACACAGTAGTGCAATTGTGTGCGAAGACTGCTAGCTTCAGCCTGCTAAAAAGCACGGCAAACCAAGTATTGCTCGCCACCACCAGTTGTTTCTCACCTCGGATGCAGAATTGCTCAAAAGGCAGCACGTCAGACCTGCACAAAGGACTTCTACAAGTCTTGCGACCTCAAAGACCCGCAAAATAATGACCTTCCTTCTTGAAAGATAAAGCATGATACACAGAGGTGTATGTACAGCATATATGTGATATAATATGAGCTGTTGTCGAAACCTCTATTAACCCTTAATGCCATCCAACATTTGAGGTTTCCCATCGCTTTTTCAACTTTCGGCGTTTTAAGGATTTGGGGGTATCGTTCAATTGTGTTGTATACATGAGCACTCAAAGTCTTTTTCATGTGGCTTCTTCTTCATCCTCGGTGCATGAGGAGCTGCTACTGTCACTGCTGCTAGTAGTACGGAGTGGTACTGGAGTAATAGTTTGTAGTACGGAGTAGTACTGGCGTAGTACTTTGTAGCACGGAGTAGTACTGGACTGGTACTTTGTAGTACGGAGTAGTGCTGGAGTAGTATTTTGTAGTACGGAGTAGCACTGGACTGGTACTTCGTAGTACTTTGTAGTACTTTGTAGTACTGGAGTAGTACTCGAGTAGTACTTTGTATACAGACTAGTACTGGAGTAGTACTTTGTAGTACGGAGTACTACTCGAGTTGTAGTACAGGGTAGTACTGGAGTAGTACTTTGTAGTACTTTGTAGTACTGGAGTAGTACTGGAGTAGTACTTTGTAGTACAGAGTAATACTGGAGTAGTAATTTGTAGTACGGAGTAGTACTCGAGTAGTACTTTGTAGTACAGAGTAGTACTGGAGTAGTACTTTGTAGTACGGAGTAGTACTGGAGTAGTACTTTGTAGTACAGAGTAGTACTGGAGTAGTACTTGTAGTACGGAGTAGTACTGGAGTAGTACTTGTAGTACGGAGTAGTACCTGGANTAGTAATTTGTAGTACGGAGTAGTACTCGAGTAGTACTTTGTAGTACAGAGTAGTACTGGAGCAGTACTTTGTAGTACGGAGTAGTGCTGGAGTAGTACTTTGTAGTACAGAGTAGTACTGGAGTAGTACTTTGTAGTACGGAGTAGTACTGGAGTAGTACTTTGTAGTACGGAGTAGTACTGGAGTAGTACTTTGTAGTACAGAGTAGTACTGGAGTAGTACTGGAGTAGTTTGGGCATCGCTTGGGGTATCGCTTGGTATCGCTTTGGGTATCGCTCCAGCAGATGCGTAGTCTGCGAGATTCTATGGTGTAGCACTTTGTACTACACGGTAGTTCTGGAGGAGTACTTTGCAGTACAGGGTAGCACACTTAAATAATACTGTGAGGAACAGACTAACTAACTCGTATACTTTGAACCAAACACTCAGCGTGCGTGCAGCCGTAACTGAAATATCAAATTCATAATTCATATAACAATCCACACAATCATGTTAGATGAATCTAAGAGGGGGTATCGCTTTTGAGGTTTCCCATCGCTTTACAAGGTTTTGGCATCCTATGACCAGACACAAGAAGAATCCTTCATCCAAGGTTTAGATCATCGCTCATATGTACATAGAGAGAGGCGGACACACAGGAACAACAACAAACAAACAACCATGCAAGCAAGCACACAAAATTACATCACATTGATGCACACAAACTTAATATACAACCACAACAACCACACAGACCTACCAAACAAACATCAATCAATCAGTCATGTAGACATTCATGCAAGCATACAAACGTTCTAGTACAAACATACAAACATACACACGCTCAAACAAACAAATGTATCTTTATTCAGAGTGGCTGTAAGACCCGCAGGGTCTTGCGGAAGTCCGACAAGTTCCGCAGCGAGTAGACCTGGATGTCGCCAGCACATAGAAACTTGTCGTTGCTTGTTTCACAACTTGGAGAGCTCATGCATATCAGTTTTGTCTTGTCCATGGCTCGCTTGTTCCAATTCCGGACGTGATTTTGTATTTGGCTGGAAACAAGAATGCGGTCTGGACTCTGAGAGAAACAACCTTGTCATTTCGTCCAAATTACCTGCCAAGATACCAGCTGCAATGTACAAGCCATGTTTAGCTGAATGCCATCCTCTGCATTCAGCTGGGGACACCTGGTCAAGCTTTTAAAAAACATTGAAGGCGAGATGGTTGTCTCACTGGTCGTCGCGCATCAGCTCTATGAAGCCAACTTCTGTGATTGGACATGTTTTCACTAGATGTCTGCCTCTGCAATGTAGACGGGTGCTGAAATTGCCTCACCAAAAAAATTCGGCCAAAAAAGCCGCACATTGCCGAAGCATCTGCTGGCTTATCAGCTGAGAGACGGAGATGCCCAGGCCGATGCCGGAAAGTAGACGAGACATGAGCAAAGCTTTGATGCCCCCAGCAAATGCGCCAAAAACGCCCCCAAAGAAGAAAAATACATCCTGAGATTGCGCACCAGTGCAATATTTGACACATACAGAGCAAACGATTATTTTTTGAATTACTCATCTCTATGGCTTGAGTGCTACAGACTGCCAACCCTGGCAAGCATCGGAAATGACCAACTGCAACCGCGCACCTTAGTTTTTAGGAAGAACGGGGAGGCTATCACCTTCTGTAGATTGCCGGCACCCCTGCTTTGAATCATCTGGGGAAAGGCTTTCTTTTGTTGTGATTATGTTTCCAACCTTGTCAACTTTCAAGTACAGAAGAGCTACCATAGTTCACCATGAATGGGCGGCCCACAAGCAAAGCTCCTGCAGCAGCTCCCAAATAAAGGATGGCATTGATAAGACCTGGAAGCCGCCGAATACGTGGGTTAGCCAAGTGCGTTTAGCTGTTTAGCTGTGTTTGTCAACCTAAGGCCTGACCTCCATCCATCTCGCTGATCAAGCAGTCTGCCCGCTTCGAACTCTTGCACCATTCAAAGTGTAATGCAATAAAGTCCATGCCTTAATTCTGAGTCACTAAGCTGCAGCGTTCCAGAAACAATGGCAAAGCACGGCAAAATGCTGGACATGCGAGGCCAAACTGCAAAGCAAATTGGATTCACCCATATCTTGACTTCAGCCTGGATACACGAATTCAGATTACACAGGTGGTAGCCTTGGACGGTTCAGCAGCGCGTGTGAGCTTGAATTCGTTTGTCAATGCAAGAAAATCTTGATATAGTTGGATGCAATCAACTACCTGTTTCTCGCAAAATGCTTTCGAGCTGAAATCTGTCTACTTGATCCGATGACCCCCCCTTCCCATTCCTATAAGTTGCGTTGCAGTTTAACTACAATATGGGCTTTGCACATATTATTCTTTGACTATAAAGCGACACCGTTTCCTGGTGATGTCTTGGTATTCTTTGGGTCTTGGTTACAATGTGATCTCCTTAATCCCTGTTAGAATATCTTACATTATATATAATCCTACTTGTATGAGAAGAAAAGCCGGAACCAATAAATTGACCAACCCTGATCTGTTTTCGTAAGCTTCCTTTACAGTGTTCGGCTCTGTTCATTTTATAGACTTTGAAGTGGCAAGGTTTTTGAAGAACACTATCAATGCAGCCCTTCCTCAAAGCTTTCTTTGAAGTGACGGGGATCAAACACAGTATGCTATCTTGATGCATATTGCCTATCTTTTAAGATGCTGCTTTAGGGACTGTCATTTCATAAGATGTGATTCTTGGATGCACAAGTGTCATCAATCGAATCAAGGTCCACTATGACAGGTCCTGCACCTTCAAAATACTGTTGCATATACCCTTGCAATCCCTTGTACTTCTATTGTTGTATCAATATTATCTGTGATAATACATGTCAAACAAGCTGTCATTTTAAAAAGGCACAAACAAGCGCCCCCCAAATCCCAAAACCTGTTTGAAGAAATAATAACCCCTCGTCATCCCTGACTTGCTTTTGAATGAGGAACAAACTTCGTGTAAAATATGCGCAGTTCTGGTTTGCCAACATCACCTTTCATAAAAATGACCTTCCCCGCACCCACAACTGGTGTCCAAAGCGGATCCCAACTATCATCATCATTAGGCTAAGGATAATTAAGGATAATAGGAAGGAGGGTATCTGGGGACGTGTCAAAGCCATAGTAACTATAGCAGACTATAACAAGCACCTCCGTTCTGGATGGAATCAACAAGACGTGATGTGTTTTTTAATCTTTTGCCTTGCCGAGCAACCGTAGAGAAAGCTGCTGATAACCCCTGCATAGACAGCTTGTGTGGCGATGCCGCAATTCGGGGCCACCAAAGGCGGTTCCGCTTTGCCACCGCTTTTCCTTATGAAGCGAGAAGCAGACTTCATACTAAGAGATGAATAGGTTGAATACGAGCCCAAATTCCACAGAAACAAATCTGCTACCTCTCCGACTGAGCTGGAGACCCCTCATTTTCGTCGCAATCTGCTCTCATGATTTTACACAAAAAGCTCCTGAGTCACACCCAACTCACGACATATTGCGCTCAGAGAGCCTTTTACATCACAAAAATATTTGAAAATCAACACTTCAGTGGCTGCAAAACTCGAAGCACTCATTTAAGCTAAACGACGTCCAAAACTTGCTTCCAGGGAAGCTTGAGCAAAATAGAGAGCTTGGGCCAGAATTTTTGAAACTCCTACTTTGAGCCCAAACTGCCTCATTCAGAAGCTGGAGACCAACGACTGTACGTATTTCAAAATATAAAAATGCAATAAAGTGCTTAGGTAATGACAGCGTGAGAAAGCTAATGTGGCAAAATGGCATTAATCAAGAACTGAACGCGATTTGAATGTGAAAGAATTCCCAACGTGACGATGGCCACATATTATAAAGATTGAGGTACCACAAGACATTGCGCATGCACCCCGACTGCGGATGGCGTAGAAAGCATCAACGCATGCTTGAAACCACACAGTTCCAACCCCCTTCCAACACATATTAATATTAATCTTGGAGTTGCAATCTCTTTCTCAGCATGTGTGCCTCTGCTGTACAGGCATTCAACATGATTCAGCGGGTCTGTCTAAAGACTTCGACAATCTCAAAGTCTGGTTCAGATTTTAATCACTTTCTCTTCAAAATCTGCTTTTGTCAAGCAGCTACCATTAACAAGCAACGAGTACCTTGATGCAAAAGGCAAACAGCTCTGCCATCGCATCAGGCTTCCAGAAGTTCAGGCCTCGCATCGATCTTTGTGTTGGCTGAGCTCCGACTTCTGAGATAAGCAAGCAATGTTGGTGAGAGTTCACTTCGCTGCTCAGCTACCAATCCAAAAATGTATAATGTATTATGATATGTGTGTGAGTACATAGTGCATGTATTATTGCATTTCCTCGCATTTCTTTTCAAAATGAACAACTTCTCTCCGAGATCCGGTCCAAGTTCCTTCATCAGCCTTCGCCAGAGTTACCTTTCCAGCAAGAAATAACAGCAGTCTGCCCGAGTCCCAGAACTGAAAAATCACATGACAAATCCAGGATTTGTCAAAGGGCCCTGTGGCAGTCTCAGAGCTTGGGCACTGGCTTGGAGAACACCATCACTTAGCGTCCAAGTGCACTCATCTGCAGTGGTGTTGCCCGCCAGGGCAGAGTCGATGATCACCTGGAGGTCTGAACATTCCTCCCTGACTTTCTAACTGAGCATCCCGGTGAGTTTGAGCATCAACTGGATTTCCAACACGCTTTGTCTTTGTGCTGTGTCTTGTTGCCACAAGGTTCTTTGAGAAGCCTCCTGCTTCACCTCAACTCTTAAGCGCTTCCTGCCGAAGGCAACCTGTGTGAGTGGCAAGAGCAGAGCACACTGAGCACAATCAAACATCTCAATGCTGCAAATAGTGACAACCATGAAGTAAGGAATCCGTATATATATATATACATACATTTATATACGTACATCAACCCAGTACAAGGTCGAAGAAATGTATCTGGATAGCTCAATGAACTGCGTTGCACAAGACACGTCAAAAGATTAAAAAATCAGCGGCACTTCAAAGCACATTAAGCACTTTGCACTAAGTGACTGGGATGCCCACTTTGACATACTTCTTATCACCTTTTTGCAGTCCTTCCTTTTTGAAGGTGACCTGGAGGCCAACATGCTTCAAGTGGGACAAAATGCTGTTTCCGAACATCCACATTTGTCAAATGGCTTATCATGGCTTATCACTTTATCAGTGTGTAAGTGCGTTTTTTTCAAACAAAAGCACGACGGGGCAGGGCAAACATATCCCGCCTCTACTTCATCTTCTGACTGTCAGGAGAACAAGCAATCCATGGAATGCTATGGCATTCAAGGAAGTGTCGGTTCACAAAAGGACAGAAAAAAAAATGACACATTCTCGCCTTTGACCTCTCTCTCTCTCTCTCTCTCTCTGAAAAATGGTGAATTTGAACCGGTGTTTCAAAAGCGTGCAGAAATTGCTACCCCTCTGGTGGCCAAAGCATTGACTTTCTAGGCATGATGTCATGCCATGACTCATCTTCCAGCCAGAAATCAGTTGTAAAGTTGTAGAGCTGTTGTCACTGAAAGGATCTAGAATCAAAAGAAATCAAATGAAATCAATGCACGAATGGCAAGGGATATCTTGAATCATGCCTGCTTCCACGCATAGTCGGCTGTCTCACCCTTTGGAGCTGCGTCAGTCAGCATAGATGGATCCACTCGGGCCTGAGCACCAAAACTCACATCCCAACTCGATCCCACTCATCCAGGTCGTCGGCTTTAAAACCAACCAAGCCGGCGCTACGGGGTTGTTCATCCCGATTGAGTTGGCCATGCTTTGAAGGTCCCCTTGCTTCCTGCCAGACCATAGGGTTCCAGGAGACTAGGCAAATATCAAGAAACTCAAACAATTCAACCATTTTGAAGCATTCGGCAATATCCATGAATGAGTTAGTTGCATGCCTGTTTGCACGTTGCAGCTTGGTGGTGTGGATCCACTCAGCGTCTGAAGCGCAGTCCTGTGAGTCGCACATTCAGAGTTGTTGACAAAGAAACAACAGTGCGGTGAAGTGGAGATCAACATGAGATCAAACATAGAATATCACGGAATTGTATGTCTAGTAAACAATTCTTGCATGGTTCCATGGTGAATTCTGTTCAGCAAAGGCCTTCAGTGTGAAGTCCATCCGCCTCCATTCATCCTTGTCAACTGAGAAAATCCAAATTGAAGAGCATTTGTAAATCGTGTACAATTTCAAGCCTTCCATGCTCTTGACCCATACACCCTGCCTGGGTGTCGTCAAAGACACGCCCAATGAAGCAATCGCCTCTTATGACTTGTCCTGGATAACCACAGGCCTCAAGGCGTCGTTTGGTAGAAATCCACGATATTGCTGTTGCGATGGCTGCTTTGATAATGGTCACTTAGGTCAAGTCTTGAACCAAACTGGACACTCTGATGTTCTCCTGATGGCCGGGGAAAAACATGCAAAAACTATGAACAAGCTCCAAATGCATCCACCAGCACCAATGCACAATGCAATCCGACCAAGCCTCCAAATTCTTGGCAACACCCTTGTCATCCAAATATCTGGCAGACAAATTCAATGACCATGCAGAGCAACAGTGTAGAAGTGTACAACGGTCAAACAGTCCAACAGCTAACAGCTGATAGATACAGTATTACTGTAAAGAATATCGTGTCACCACATGCCACATTAGCTGCTTTCAAATGCACATAACCCCGAGGACTGCACACGCTGACCGCATGGAAGCTTGTCTCCTGTGAAAAACGAAGAGATGATCGAGGTTGCAGGACCTCTCGCCGACTCACTTCAAATTCTTCAAAATGGAGCTTGGACAAATCTTGAAACTTGTCTCCTTGGTTGGAAGCTGTACTGGAAAGATCTCCACGCTGCTGGCGGAGAGAAGCTTGTCCAACATCTAGGCGTAAAAAAGGCAACTCATGGAAAGTCATTCGCAGTCACAGAATGCAGCACACAACGACTCATTCACACGGTTTCATCAGTCCCAGCTTGATATACTGGAATGAATGAACTTGAACTTTGGACTATGGATTCCTGGACCAGAAGAACTGTGGATTGTAGATGCTTTGCTGTGCTTCGAATTGTCAATGGTTTATATAGCTAGGTGGCCACATTGTCCATCTCACCTTTGTCAGCCTTCTCCTTGCAAACGGACAAATTGGGTGACTAAACACTACCCAACGGGAAATCCCGGAAAGCAACACTGCCTTTTTCAAAAAGTGGCAAAAGATGGTCTCCTGGATATCAACACCAGTCCTTTCTTTCAATTGCTTCCTGACGCTCTAACTACGTGGCAAGCGCATCCCAAGCTTCGCCACTCTACACAGTATCTATGCCAAATTTCATTAATCGCGCTACAACCCAAGTGCAGTACATCTCAGTGTGCCAAATCATACAGTACTTGGTAAGAGGTAGTAATTAGCTTCGCAGAGTGCAGATTTGCAACAATCCATCTGGCACAGGCGCACAGGAGAATATCTCGGTCTGCACTTTGACCAGCCTTAACTAAGCGTGCTTTTCTGTTCAAAGGATCTCTTCAATCTCTTCAAATTTATAGAATCTACAGTACATCATTGTGTAATAAACACACCTTAACACCTCACTTTTAGGCAGACTTAGGATGTAAGCATACAGGTGCTGAGTTTCGAGCAGCAGCGAAGAAGTTCTCTACAAAGGTTCTGAAGGTATCCTGGCCAAGCAATGCCAAAAATGAGTTCAACAGTGCGTTCTAGCAATTTCCACCTGTGAAGGGAAATCCCAAGATCCCTTGTGTCCCAAAGAAATCCATGCACCAGGCGAAGCATAAACCCAAGCGAAATTGATTGAAAAAATCTGGAACAAAAACGATGCCCACAATTGCCCACACTATTCCTATCCCAACCGGACAGTATCTTTCTGGTTGTTCAGCTTCTTGTTTGGAATGTGTATCTCAATGTATCTCAAGGCAGTGACTTTGGTATCACCGTTCCCGTGGAGCAATCCCCCATCTGAGTCGTGGCCTTCTCCAGGTCCACGATCTCTGTTTCATACTCCATCTCCTGGTAGTTCTCATGCGAATTAGGAAATATATTGTTACGTAGTACAACATAAACATAGCACTGCATGGATCACCATAAAAACATATGGCACTACTTACTGCCACACTGCATCACACAGATTGATTGTGTCGTTTGGTAACTGAAGTCTAGCATGATCCTGCGAAAGGAATCGATTTTATCAGGAAACATGCAGACTGGAGATCAACACCAAGCAGCAAGCAAACCAAAAAACAGTGGCTCTTTGCTTTCTTGCAACAGGGTTTTGGTAGGCCCAATACTATGTGGGGTGTTGCCAAAATACATATCAGCATTGCAAGGGAAGAAGGCCTGCATGTCATCATTGGGAGAGGCTGGAACGAAGACATACTTGAAACCCATGGTGGAAGCCACAACAAGTATGCTGGTTTGCAAAGAGCCCTTGTTAGCAGAACATTCTAACATGCAAATGCAACAAATATTCCCGAATCTACGCCTGTTTGTGCTTCAATTCTTGTACAGAAAGGTTTGGTGGGTGAGTGCCTTCATTCTACATGCTTCTCATGTTTTCCAAGCTGAATGTCATGACAAGCTGAACTTTTAAGAGTGCGCATGTCAGAATAACGTCAGAACAGTACAACGCCTGGAGCCGCAAAATCAATTCTGTTCCGAGGCATGACAACATGCTCCAGCCTCCACCGCACAGCACACATTGTGATGATCAAGAGGTTCAAAAAAAAAAGGCATCTTTCGGACTTTTTCTGGTCGGAGCATTCACATCCGCGCTGCGAAAAGATCCTGTGAGCCTCAATATCAAAATGGCCATCCCTGAAGGGTGGGGGCAGCCCACATACGTCAAACATCCTGCTACCCCTTTGTCAGGTTTATGAAACAGGTAAGAACGGGCGAAGAAACTGGTGTGATGAACCGTGAAGTGGGAATAGAATAGATGAACTTCCAAACACAGGACCCAGCGTGATACCGACCAACTAACCATACTCTTGATGGAAGAGATCCAGCTAACGAGTTGGTACGAGTACAGTGAATCTCCCAGTTCTAATAGGGTTTAGTTTCATATAACAGGTGGTGGAGTATTTCTTCCATCAACAGTGGGAAAGAGAATAGAGCCATTGATACCAATGGCAGGCATAGATGTACCACCCGAGGTGCTACCTCTTTTACGCTCTCGAGGCATCACTTCATTGTCCCAATTGGGCCCCCAAATTGATGACGTGATCCTCATCAGCACACCTCAATTGAAATACTCCATTTGCATCCATTTGCAGTGGGGAACACACGAGATTTAGTTTCAAACCCAGATATCCTTCTTTCAAATTTTGTGGGATTGAATCAACAGGACTGCCCGGTGGCTTAGCTACGCTCCTACTCTACCCTCAATAGTGCCAAAACATGCAACAAACTCAGCCTGATGCTTCCCAACAGCTCAATCAAATGAAACCCACCCATGAAATCTCAGTAGCTTGCATCTCAACTCAACCCCCAAACAAGGAACCTTGTGTCCCTGCCACCTTCCCTCTACACCAAGGAACAATGTTATTTTGTAGCACCGCGACGGCATTCGAGTGATTCGGTTGAAGAGTCCCCTGAAAAATCAGAAGATATACAATCACCTCAAGCAAAATGGGTAGTTTGGGTTGGTGGTTTGGATTCCTGGGATCTCCGGATACTTGGGGTTCCCAGGTATCCCAAACGACAAACCCAAAGAACCTATCTTCCTTTAGCGGGCGGTCTCAGATTGGGTCAATTTCTCCGTTCGAAGGGAAGCTGGGCCGGACTTGTAGAGCTTGAAAGACACATCAATGACAGGTCAACCTTCAATGCATTGAAAGATGTCTACCCTTGGATTGTCAATGTTGTACAGCCTTCAATTTCGTTGGAATCCTTCAAGTCGTATATGAAACTTTTACTCTTCTTTTATCAATCTCCTGCGACGTCCTGATTGATATCTCACTTGCAACAAAAGCGACCTGCTACGTCATCCTACTATACCACAATCCCATGTCCATTTTTGCAAAGAACGTGTTGGCTGCAAGCGCTCCATGCTGAAACTTGATCAGAAGTCTCAATGACTCAATGTATCTCAATGTCCTTTAGATTAGATTCTTAGATTGAAGTTTGCAACTGGCAGTGCTGACCAAACAAAGGCTGGCCTGGGCCTGCTCAGAGCTGGCCTCTGGTCTTGGCACAAGGCTTTGACAAAGTCTCCAGAATCGACCGGTTGAATCTGATCTTCTTGACAATGCACAAAAGGAGCAAGCAGTATTGCAAAACCAACCAATTAGAACCAGTTCCTGAAGTGCAGAGCAAGAATCTATCGGTCACATTTTACAATCCCAACAATTTGATACAATTTGCGCGTGTTCGCACCGTGTGTGCTGCACCAAAATCACCAAACTGTACACGTCTCCTTCGGAGATCCTTTCAGTTGATCTTGCAGCTGTTGCCATGGTTTCATGGCTAGATCTCATTGTAAGATCTTGGCAAAAATGTTGGACATCATGTGTTGAAATGGAACACAAAGATCAATGATTAAGATTGCTTAATTCAAATAGATTATCTATCACATGTATATCTGTCAAACATGTACATCTATGTAAATATCATATCATTATATTCTATTGATTCTTGAGTTCCAGGTCTCACGTAATTAATGAGGCAATATGACATATCATGTAGCATCATGTGACGACAGCACTATGCGCAGCCAATCACTATGATATATTCTAAACTACACAACACAAACACACTCCAACTTGAGGTGTTTCTACAAACATGTGGCTCAAAGAACTGAGCCACAGCCAACCAAAGTCTCCGACTGGGCTGACCAAACTCATCTTACCGTTCCACATATTATGCTTCATGAATTGTCTGGTGGCAAACCTTTTCTCACCTCCTTCGCAACGGCACATTGAGGCTCAAAAGATTGAACAAGTGTTCACACAGGTCATTCTATGTCATTCCCTTCAAAGTCGAATATCAGGGTCTCTTCGAAGTTCGGGATGTCCAGGTACACGACCAGGGATCCTCCCACAAACTGCAGGATGTTCAGGATCGTAGTCGCCGGGTCCAGGTGTTAGCTCACGGCTGCTTGCACATCTTGGCTTGTACCCGTTCTTGCACCACGGACCTCCCAAAGTCGAGGTCAAACATCCACCTTGAGAATGACGAAGGTGGCGTGCGATGGGTGGTGTTGATTGCGCTCTTTGCGGCTTTCCTCGTCGTCCTTTCGGCTTTGCTTTCGCTTTTTGGCGTCGTTTTTCTACTGGGAGTGCTGGTGGTGTGTTGGGGTCTCTTGGAATCTGTGGCCATCTACTGGGGTGTGGCCAGCCTGAAAATGGTGGCAGTGGCAGTGGCAAGTCGGGCAAAGGCAAACAAATGCTAACCTCCTTTGGAGGAGGGAAAATGAAGGGGGCAGGCGGTGGTGATGTGACTGTGAGGGTGACTGGCTCGGGAATAGGATCTGATTTTTTAGGTGAGTACTGGACTTTCACTATGAGCTCTTGTGGCTTAGGATCAGGTACCACCGGTGCAGGATGGGACAAACACCACCGCGAACTCGCAGCAGGAGCTGGTAAGGCCCCAGGGCTGTGCGTCCGTACTGGCTCCCGTCTCACACTCACTGGCACTAGATTTATCCGAAAACCTCCATGTGGTTCGATTTCCAGGCGCGTGCTTTGTGGTGCTCTGGGATAGAAAATCAATGTCGTGACAATCACAGGTGGCATAGGGGAAACTGGAGGAATGAAGGGAACCAAAGACGGCAACAACAAGAAAGCACTCAAGAAAGCAGGTGCCCGATTTGGAGTGCCCCTGATCCTGTTAAGTACAGCAAAATCACACCAAATGGGAGCCGTAAAACCCGTAAAGCTCAAATGGAACGCTGTGATGCTCTCAAAAGCTGGTGGTGGCCTCAAACCTTCTGGTGACTTCGTTTGCTTTGGCTGGCGCGAGCACAATATGATTTGTGGAGGTCCCGGACCATCTGCACGTCGCTTGCATGGTATGCTTCTATCTACATCGGCCGGAAGCCACTGTGGCTTGCAGGGTTTGTTGATAGGCCGCCGGGGTGGGAACCTACACAAGTTAGGCAGTGCGCTGCTGCACTGCAATGTCCTCTGTGGGTGCCTTCGCTGTGGTGGATACGAAGGTCCAAGTCGATCGAGCTGTTGCAATGGTGGTTGCAATGGTGGTGGACCTTCACACTGCACGGAACAAGTTGGAATTGGGTGTATTTGTATGCTTGGTTTTTCCGGTGATGGTGTGGCTTCTGGTGAAACGAACACAATACCAGAATTAAATTTGCAGTATCGACTTGCCACAAATGCTGTTGTGATACCAAGCACGAAAGTCGCCAGGATGATAATCAGAACGATTGTACACGTCAGAAGTGCACCAACCATTAACCTCGAATGAGCAACTGCGTTTGACTGGCCGGTGCCACGGGCACAGTGCACTAGTGGGAGTTCTTATGTGAGCCGTTAAACACCTTCAGATCAAGAGCAGCAAGTGGCCAAGAGAAACATAGAGAAACAATTTCCAACACAGCACTTTCAGCACTCAGCTTGACCGTGATTGCAATTTCCAAAATCAAACTCTTTCTGTTCTCTGCCCTCACCTTGGAAAAATGTCCACTTCGGTGACATCTGATGTTTGTCGTTTGTCGAAACACACTCACCTTGCTTGAAAATAATTACAAACTGAACAGAATTGTTTTGTCATTGTATGTCTCCTTTTCTGAAAACTCTTTGGTGTGGTGTTGCATTTCTATCATAGGATCATAGGATGAAAATATGTCCGGCGCTCCCAAGCAACATGTTGAGGAATGTTGAGGCTACCGCTGGGAGACGGCCAAGCGGAAATGGTGGAGCTCTGGATGTGTAAATCTCTCGTTCCTTGAATTCTATCGGGTTCTGGACGGGCGGAACACGAGCTACCAGTAGCCAAGATATAGCAAAGACAATCACTGAACAGGGTGCGGTGGTACAGTAAGGTCACTGAGTGACTCCTGAATCCTTCAAAGGTTCCAGTAGAAAAAAAATGCAAAAGTCAAACCTTCCGATTGGACACTGACTTTTTAGAATTCAGGTGCGAAATCAATGTACTATAAACTACAACCCCAAAAGTGGCGATAGCTTAATATCATTTATGGCAGGCGACTGTTCCCAAACCCCAAGTGCTGCGTACTTTTAATTTGTACCTTGCGCGATCTTGGCGGTCTCTCAGAGAAGCACTACCACTAGGTGCTGGTGGCTGCTTGTCCGAGTCCATCCTCAGCGCCCATGTCTTTGTTTCTTTTCTCATGTTTGGTGAGAAGCTTCCACCAGTCAAGGAGAGCTGCAGAGTCTCTCCATTTCTGTAAGGAATCCAAGCTGGAATGACGGCCTCTGGCACGCCAATTCTTGAAGTCATAACATATCTTCAATATCTTGCACAAACTATCGTATCAATGTCTCAGCAATCGGAATGCACCCAGTAAAACATAGTAGAACACCAGCTTGTGAAGTCCTGATTGTGAGACTTCCTGTCAGGTTTGAGAGCCCCATGCTCAGACAGTCAGTGTAGTTCTCAATGGAAGTCTCAGCCTGAGAACAGTTGCTCGAACATGGTGTCAGAATGTGCACACGTCACATGAAGCACTTGCATGAGCGTTATCTCTCATTCTGACCTTCATCTTGATGATCAGGCTATCTCATGCTGAGGTTCTGACATTCTTGGATGGGGGCCACTACCTAAAAGAAAGATGTGGTCGGCAGTGACGCAGAAGCTTTCCAAGGACCTTGCACATCAGCCCAGAGGGGGGGGGGGCATCCACAGGCGATCTGAAACCGCTCACCGATGGTTTTGAAATGCTATTGAATGACTTTTGCTCCTGCAGCCTTTTCTGCCGGGGTCCCTGACATATCTGTCTTCAACGGCATGATCGCGGACGTAGCTTCACCTGACTGTGGTCCAAATGGACGGGTGGTTGTTTCTGTCAAGTATCACCTCCTGCTGCATCCTGCATCGTTTTGGATACTCATGTCCTCATTTTCTTGTGTGCTACCAAATCCCCCAAACTGAACACAGTTGCATCAATGCGTAACTTGAGGCAAAGTTGCTGTTGTCCAAGTCCAAAAGCTCCAATGTTTTGTCATTCGCATTCAAGACTCCCAAATACCTGAGGATGCTGACAAAACCAACTTGAGAAAGAAGTTAGTCTGGGTATACTTTACCTATCCAAAATTACCATAGCTTCTGGGGTGTTGTGCAAACACAGTGAGACATGTTTCTGGACCATTTGGGAACAAACCTGATAGTAGATGATACAAGTACATCTGCTGAGTAGGAGACCTTTCAGTGAGCAACCGCATGCTCTTGGGTTGTCCACGTAGGGGATCAGTTTCCTCCAGATGGAGGCACTTTTCAACTCGCCACGTACTGTGCCAACAGTCACACAGGCAGTGAGATAGCCTTAAACCAATTTATGTGTGATAATACATGGAATTATGATGAATTATGTACGTCTACGTCATATACTATATCAACCAAAACATGGATAACACACTATCATGATGATAAATGATAAATATACTAAATCATATATCATATACTATATCATATATAATTTATCGGTATCGATATATGACATATGAAATATCTGATTACAATCCCTGCCTGTGGTATCCTGCGGTAACTTTGCCTACTTGATGATGCTATTTGGTGCCTTCTCTTCAAGGACATCAACAGGAACTAGGTCATCTCCTGAACAGGTCGCAAGCGATTTCCTTTGTTCTTAACGTAACTCTTCGGAAGGTTCGTAATGCACCTATGCTTGCTGCCCACTAAACTGCATTGCTGACATGTTGTAATCCAAAAAAGTATCCTTGTGCTCCGCGCTGAAGCCGTGCTGAGCGCCGCTTGGATGTCCCAACCTGAAAAGGAACTGACTTGTAACTCGCTGCAAAATCTTCGCAACTTGTTGCAAAACCCGACGTTGAATGACCTGATCTGATGGAAGAAACTGATTCGGTTTGCAGTTTGCAAATGTTTACAGTACAAGCGAAACACCTGAAATTGAAGCTCCCTCAAACATGACAGATTGACAGAGGTGCAGCTGGGACCCATCAAATCAGAACCTAACGTGTTTGTCAAAGGTGCCAGGTGCCAGGTGCCCGTGTCACTCACGACAAGTACATTCCATGAAAGTAATGAACACAAGTCTCAAAACCACCACACTTCATCGTGTTATGGAAATTTTCAGGCCATTCCATCAACCAGCCAGCTAACCTTTCGAGCTGAAGCATGCTGGGTCCATCATAACAAAGAGTGCCTGCCCAAACCAATCGGTGTTGTTTGGCAGCATTTTAAGGGCAGCGATGGTACCACCAGCTCCACTACTCGAAGAATGAAAATATACAACTGAAACAATCGCAACCATTTGCAGAGCATCTCTGCAAGCAGTGCATCAGATCTACTAGAGTGCCTTCTCTGGATCCGATGATTGCCTTGGACGAAAGAGCTTCTTCTGGAGCGAAAAGCAGTAAACTCTTCACACCATCCCGGTGTTGGCTGTTTAGTCTCTGAAATGGAAAAGGCCTGTCTTCTTTAAGATGCTTCTGATATCTGCTGGTCGTCAATCTGGAAATCCCAAGCTGAAACCATCTGAGAAGCTCTGAGAAAAGCAGGCAGGGGGATAGCATGCTGTATATATTTCCGGTCTTCAAAATCAACTGCCAAAGGTCTATGCTATATTCGAGCAGTAGCAAGATGTATAGAACTCAATCTTCAAGGTCTCGGGGAATGGAAAACAGCCATCCTCCCGGAGTTGGAGTGAGTGCCCTACGGACCATTGAGCCATGCTGAAGCGACGGAAAGGCTGGAACTACCTGCCAGTACAACCATCAAATTCCAACATTCAACTGAGATAATGGCATCAAAACAACTTGAAGGGGCAGAATTGCAGGCAGCAACACATGGCCTTCATGCTCCACACTGCAAGATGCTATTCGCCTGCCCTGCTGGTGTAGCACTAGCACCTGACAAGACCATGTTACTATGTTTTGTGAGCTACATCGACAAGCAGAATGCAAGGATTCAGGTGGACCAGTTGGACCTCCAAACGCCTAAGGAACTCAAGAGCCTAGAAACACACCTAGAAACTCCATTCATTCAATCTCTACATCTTGCAAACATATTCCTGCAAAGGCGAAGCCCCCGATCGGCTATAAGATCATCACAGGATCATGATGTCTACCCGTCTTCGGGGAATATCGGTTTTTTTCTATATTGCGTGTTGAGCAACAATCCGAAGTGAGAGGGCATTCCGCTACACAATGATACAGCACATTCTGAGTGCACAAGACCAACTAGAAGGAAGGCAATGTGCTGCCGGGGTCCAACCAGAAAAATTGTATGGCAAAATAATGCAAAATGTCTGCATATCATAAATCTATAGACTATAGATGTTAGGCTGGCAAGCATGTTGTATTGGAGATTGATTGTGCTTTGCAGACGTTGACTTAAAACACAATTTCACCATCATGCACACTGGACGCAAGTGAAATGAAACTGTGCAGAGAACCTCGCAACTGGCAGTAGAATTCTCAAAGCACGCCAAAGCAGTATCCTGAACATTCGAAACAAAGAAAAAGAAACAATCATACAGTACATACACATTACATACATCATAAATCAAATCCATCACTGCAAGTAATCTCTCCAAACCAACATTCACATTAAGATGCAGGGCCTGCAAACGCTCGCCCAACAAAGCCGGGCAAGGAGCCGCCTGAAAAAAAAACACGTCCCTGACTTGGAGAATAGAAACGATCTTACTTACACTAGCCTGTCGGAAATCGGCACTGAGCAACGTGTCGGCTCGGTGACGGAGCCTGTGTCAACAGGACAATTTTTCCCCAAACAGTTGCAGAGGCTGAAAGACTTCAAATGTCCAGAGAAAATAAAGAAGGTTGGTATTGAATGACTCGCCGCTGTACAAGCAAAAAAGATAGAATAGTCAATGATTCGACGATTGGCAGCCTCATTCCAGCATCCAGGCTTTCAGCTGGAACCTGGCCAACACATGCTAACACCATTTTCAAATCTTTCGCACCTTCTAGTATTCAAAGCATCCTCGCCATTGACTACCAACCTCCTCATTCATAGTTGCGATGAATGTCGATAAGCCATCTGTGACCTTAAAGACGGGCAGATTGCTTAAGAGCATCCTAAGATTGCGCACCTGATGGACGATCATAAGGGGAAAATCATTTAAGAGCCCAAATTCTATAGACTATTCAGCTACAGTATGGTTATTTGATGCTTTTCGGCGAGTTTTAATTTGAAATTTTTGGGACACCAAGGTTGGGTGTCGCACCAGCAAGTGTTTGCCGTGAGCATCACAGGAGAGACCAGTTGGCCTGGCAGGTTCAAAGATGTTGAAAGTCCAAGAGAATTCGAAAAGAGAATTCGAAAAGTGTTGTTCTCAGAAAGTGACAAACATGGGAATAAACCGCGCATATACAGAAGTTCATCCAACTAACACACAGCAAATAGTTACATATTCTATTCTGTGTTTTTTGTGACGAAAGTGACAAAGATCTGCTGAGCCTCCGGCCTGATGCCATGATAAGGCCAAGTCACGTTCACTGCTTGAAACTTGCCAGATTTCACGGATGTTCCTCAACAGAGCGACGCGCAATGCGAAGAAATATGAAGACATCACCCTGGGTACGGTGACCGACCGGCTGGCTGAGACAACTGCGCAAAGCCACCAATGAGGATCTGCGTTCGCCGAAAGATCCTGTTCTGAGACGAGTTACAGAAGTCTACTTTCCATCATAAGTGACAGCCACATGAGAGTTTCTGGCTAGAGGGCTTGGGTCTGGCGGGACAAGTCATGCAAAGAAACACGGTGTCGCACTCCAAAGAAAGCAGCGGCTTTAGCCATCCCTCAAGCCTGACTCATGCACAGGTGCGAGGCCTGCCGCGCGTTCAATCCTTGGGTTCGTGCAGCGTTTTAGAAGCATTCCAAGCGAAGGGTTTCTAACTTTTCACCATAGATCCCTTTCTTCCAACACATCCTGAAGGCAGTCTGAAGACTTGTCGACATTGTTTTGAAAGTTGAAACTTGCTGTCTCAGCGTCTGATTTGAAGAAGAATAGATGTACTGCTTGTGTGATTTGGTGACATAGAAAAGGGCAATCCATTTTCCATATATAATCTTCTATGACAAAAGCGTAGCAAGGTCGCACCATCAACCACTGGTCCATTTGAGTCACTTTTCGCTTTTGGGCACCACCGAAATGGAATGAAATGGAACAAGTGTTGATTTAGCACCCTCAACAATACTTGATTACATATTGCAGTTGATACATCTTGATACTAGCTTGCACAAATAAGTCCGTGCTGTCAGGTCACAGCTGATGGTGTTGATGGGAATCTGAAATTTCATCCTGCCAACTTTGCACACTGATCTGTGGTATAGGTGGAATCCATGACAGCCTTTGACAGTCTCGATTCTCGATGCATGAGGTTTCAACTGGCCTCGAAGGCCAATCCAAGATCGATGAGCTCGGGGATAGCCACAGTCATAAACGACCACACCTCACATTCTTCCAAAGTGTTTTGAGCTACGCAGCTATTGCTCTGCTTGGCTTCGACACGGACAAGAACAATGAATACACAGTGGTGCGTTTTGCATGGATGTACAAATTCAATCAAATGATATCAAATGCATATACACTGGACTGGGTTCAGCACCCCAGCAAGGATCCAGAAGATGGTCGTGGCCAAAGACATGTTGCGGAAGATCCTGGGTCAAGTTGCTCAACATAGTGGGGTTCATTTGGCTTACTGCCAGATGCAGGTCGAATGCAGTCTCCTCCATGGAGCAGCACCAGGTGCCTCTCTTTCATGGCCAGTTTCGATGTCGTCATCCTTTGCCTGAAGATATGTCATTTGTGGAAGGGGTTTGAATTTGGATTTAGAAGATCACTCGGTCAATCTGTCAATCCATCAATCCATCAATGTGAGGCTTGACAAATGTGGGTTGATCCATGGAAGATGTACATTGCACATCAGCTCAGCCTCTGGAGCGACAAGCATGAAGAAACCACTTGCCGTGGAAACTGCTGGCGATAGCCCGAACTTGCCAAAGTCTTCCTTGTCGTCTTCGTCCTCAACAACAACATAGAACAACATAATGACGCCTTACATCCACCTTATGCTCTTTTGTATTCTTTTGTCATCATCAATCAATGGATTGATGTAGTTTGAAAAGTCCCCATCATCAGCACCTTCAAGAGATCATCCACCTTTTCTCTCTCTCGGCCTAAATTGGCGGTTTAGCAAGTCAGAAAGGTCAGGTCTGAGTCAAGTGTGAACATACCACAAACTCCCCAATCAACGGGAGCGCAGAAATGCAGCGAAAAAAAAATGCTAGGGGAGGAACTGCCACGTGGCATAAACGTCACTGGATCCCAGAAGTCCTGCAAAAATCTCTGTTCGTACGATTTAACACCGAATTCACTGTCTTTCGTTGTTTGATGCTCTGAGCAATATGAAGCCTGCCAAGAATCATCCGCTTGACTATCCACTTTCCGAGTGTCTTTTTCGGGGTCTGTGCAACTTCACCGTCACAAGCTGCTGAGACTGGAAGTCTCACGAGCTGCCACGAGAGCAAGGCCGCACAGGCCATGCTGCACAGATCCAGAATGTAGGAGACAAACAGAAAATCATCCACCCAATATCCACCCTATCACTGAGTCGCTTCAGATGAATCTCAAAAGATTTTAATACAGCATTCTGGCGATGTTGGAGGACTCTGAAGTCTTTTGTTTCTCCTCCTGCAAGACAAATCCTTTGTACACACGATGCACAGGACTGAACAGCGGCTGCTCCGACGTCAATTGTTGAACGCCTCATTCAGCCTGCAGGAGCACCTTCTCTGGGGGTACCTGCAGAGGCACATTGCTGCATTGCTTGATAGGATCACATTATTGCTTGACTTCCAGCACTCAATGATGCACAGTTGGACTTGATCCCAAAATGGAATTGTTGAACAAGTTGCACAACATTCACCTTTGTGAATGTTCTTGCTCCATAAAACATCAAATATCTTTCCGTTTCTTGTTGATTTCAAACGTTTGCAACAAACTATCAACAAACCTCTTCCTCTTCCACTAAGATGTGCTTCGGTCAAGTGTGCCTTGGGGTCTGGGAGGTCTGCCAAGGTCACGACAGGGCGATGCCCTGCACAGCGATTCAAGATGTCTGCAGCGACACTTCGAATCAGCTCGAGTGAAAATCTCAAGACACACGCTGCACATGCCTAGCAGTCTGCAGCCCTAAGCCACCTAGGGTGTGGATGAGGCGCGCAAGCTCTTTTCACCGTGTTTAAGTACAATCAATCTATTTTCTATGCAATGAAAACGTCAAAACATGTCAAAACAATGTTACCACCAGAAAAGTGAAATGATGAAATATATTTCGCTGCACCAAGAGATTGCCAGATTCGCCTGTAGGTGGTGAGCATGGCTCCGATCGAAGATGGTTTGCAGTTCGCCTGGAGCTGGAATTAGGGTGCAGATTGCTGCAAAACGTGGAAGTGCAAATTCACTGATATCCTCTGGCCTTTTTCATCAGTGTTAAAGGTCACTTTTGCATTGGCATAGGCGTAGTTCAAGTGGGGTTGGACTGCCTTTTGTTACTCTAACATTGTATCACCAACATGATATTGATATCACCTTCTTTGTCCCTTCTTCTGCACTTGGCTCAAAGAGCTCGCCGCAGCAAAGTTGCCAAGCTTCCCCCAGCCTGATTCTTGGTCTGTTGAGATCCTGAGCGACATGCGGCACCTGTCACCACTGTTTCAGCCAGCTACAAGAAATGAAGCAAATCGAATTGGTGAATAAATGCAATCATTTCAAGCCTCTGCGCTGGATGCCCTTGCACCCTCCTGGCACTCCGGCACGACATCACCAGCAAGAAGCCATTTTGGGAGAAAAAAGAACACACAAAAAAAACAAATCATTCAAAAAAACACACCCGTGAGGAAAACAATTAGCAGCACCACCTGACTTTCTTGGGCCTCACTCGCAGGCTGCCTGGGCGATGCCAGCCGCCTCAAGCCATGATCTGCAGATATAAAAGTATGCAAAGTCTATCAAGGTATCGCAAGGTATTGTACATAGCTTATAATATCTTTAGATAATTACAGCAAACTCTCTTAGTTTTTTCTAAGGTCATTCAACCTCTGCAACATATCACTTCATTCCACTGATATCGAGACCTCATTGCACCAGAAAGCGCTGCAACTCCAGAGAGTGGCACCTGCATCCAAGCGATGCGAATCTTTCGCTGAAGCAAAAATCGTCACCGATGGTTTCACCAATGTTGGACCTCTGGCAACAAAGGCGCGCTGTTCCCATGGTTTGGCTCCTTGACACCATCACCTAAACGGATTTCAAGATAACAAGCAAAATGCATGTGTCAAAAAGCCATTTTTTGATAATCAATCCACTCTAGATGCTTGAATGGAAAGTCAAAAAAAATGCATAGCAATTCGATGCCTGAATCACTCCTTTCACTATTTCCTCAGCATTCCTGGCCTTCACCCTTCGTTTCAGTCGCTTTGGGAGGTCGGGGAAGGCTGCTGCTGCGACCTCCCCAGGTTCCGCGTCACCCATGTCTGCTTGATGTATTAAGCATGTCAAGCTGTGCTCTTTTTTTCCTTGCCTTGGCGGAAGGATGCAGCCTCTGCCAACAAGTTTTCAAGGTGTAGAGAGTGACACATGGCATTCATCCTTTAATGTTGTTGATTCCACACTCATGCATGGCTGTGCAACTTGTCCCGCTGATGTCTTTCCTGTTTCCTCATCACTAAAAAATAAGGATACTCCTTTGTGTCATTTGTCTAATTGCTGTTCCGGACATCTCTTGCCTTTTGACACTGGCAGTGTCACCTTTTGCTTTCATGATATTTCCAGTTCTCTGCTCCTCTCTTCATAGCGACAGCTACAAGTTATTTCAGTCTGATGCACTACAATATGATATATCATAGATCATCCATCTTTCATTCTCTTTTGAATAATACTTTCCCATCCTTTCCTGTTCTTTCCCAATGATTTCTCCCAGGCCTTTGTTGGTGGAGAAGGACTGCTGCCTCTAGAGTTGAGGCGCGGGGCTCGGCCCTCAGCAAACCTCGCAAGATCTACAAAACTCGCTTCGAAAACCGTCATGCAAATCGAGATTCGATTTCATTTGGAGACCCCGCGACATAGAAGTCACTCTCATTGATGGCATATGAGAAGGACGCAATTCCAAGACGGCCTAACACTCTGAGTCTTGTCCTATGCATGCAAAACACTGTCTCCTGCGACTGTCTCTTCCTGTTTCCCAAACTGCAACAAACTACATGTGAATTAAAATGCCTCACAGGCAGAGGAAAAGAGCATCCGAGAATAGGCCTGGAGCACGGCTGAACAAAAAAACTTTAGAAAGAGGCAACCTTGAGTATGTCATGACATATTATGAACATCTGCAATCTCATCATGAGGTACAGATAGCTGGAGTATATTGATTGAAGTCAGAAGAAATAATTCAACAATGCTTCGAAAGTCACAGGGCCTCAAAGGTCTGCAGCCAACTTCGCCTTGACGGCTTCTGCTCCTTTAGGTCCTGCAGCACCCAGCAGCAAAGAATACTACGGAAATACGATGTGATGATGTGACGATTAGGTCTTGGAACTCAAACTTGTCAGTCACCTGTTAGCCGCAAATATCGCCAAATCTAACCTTCTTTCGAAGACATCTGGGTTCGTACTTGCCGGTTGTCCTCCAACTCACGCTGAAAAGCATCCAGCAGCACCTAACCCATGCCCCAAGGTTTCTTTCGAGTTGTGGCCCTGAAACTCTTCCCCAAAATGCCCTGAGCCCTGGAGACCTTTGCTTAAAATGGTCACAATAGATTGAAACTAAATGCAACTGATTGAGATGAAGTATATATTTGAAATTATTTGAAGACACATGAGTTATGCAGTATTAAAAAAATATACAACATGATGAAATGATGCGAGACTTTTTACTACCTTCGAATACACTTGACATGTTCCTTCACAGGCCTGGCCCGCTAGCGGCAAGCGCCACGCCAGATCCTTGTCAGTGTGGAAGGCACGAAGGTGGCACGCTGAAGGAAGGAATGCTTAGCCAATTCAGCCCATCACGCAGGTCCAGGCAACAGTGGATCGGCACATGCTTTCCTTGGTAAATGCTGCTTGGATGAAGTGTCTGCCTCAAAAGACCCAGTATTTTATAAGGCTTTGGCACATGCACTTTTGGCACGTTGAAACTCCCAGGCCCAACCCTGACTCCTGATCAGCATTGAGTTTTGTTGAAAGCAAAATTCCAACGAAACAACACATGGAGAATACAAGTTTTTCAAATATGAGCCTACTATGAGCCTACTATAAAATGTTGGTTTGGTAAATTTAATGTGGGGTGGCAGATTGTATATTGTACACTGCCCTTCTGAGCTTTATGTTTGCCCAACTTCCTGTCCTGTCACGAAGAGCTTGAGAAATCTTGCTGATTTCTGGTTGCACCCTCTGGAGTGCTTCACGCGCCTTCCAGTTGTTGAATCTTTGTGGTTCACCGGAAGATCATTAACAAGATTCGTAAGTTCCCTATCGTTTTGCATGCTTTTGTAATCATCCCTATGGCAGGGCTTTCAGTCTCTTTTTTGTGAGTCACCTATCGTTGCGCATGGTTTGGTACAGTTTCACATTTTGGACGACCATTCATGGACCACTGGACCTCATATGTCTCAATGTGCAAGATAATTACTGACTCATAACTCATATAATATTACAGTATGCAAAAGACACTCGTGCACTGAGAAGTGCAAAATGATGCAGAATGCCTCCGCTACTTCTCGCTCTGCCAATCTTTCTGCTCGAGTTAGCAATTCAGCCAACCTGACAGTGGTGCCAAGATTGGGCACTGACTCTACCCGGTGCCAACGTTGCTTTTGCACAAATTGTCACAGAAAGACTGTCCCAAAGGAAAGTTTCTACCCAGAAATTTCTCACCTCGCAGCAGCTTCTAACTTGACCAGCTCGGCCTCAAAGGAAAACTAGCTGTGATATCTGCAGCTGTCAGGATTCATCTGGGACTTCACACCTTCCCACTGAGTTCTGCGAGATCAGAGCCACCTGCATACGAAACCACAACAATATGAAAGAAAGGGTTCTGGAAGAAGGTTCGTATCTGTAATTCTTCAAACAGGCATTGCAGCCCACCTGCCACTTGAAGGAACTCCATCCTTAAATTACACAAATTTCACGGCATGAAGGAGTGTGAAGGGAGCATGTCTTCCCTCGTATTTCCCGAGTTCGCATGGAAAGGTTTTTCATGATTTACTATGATTTACCGATGCCAAGAGTCGTCGGGAGGCCAGCCTCAGCTTGGTTGAAATCATTGGACACTGGGAGTGACACCGTGGGCGCGAATGCCAAGAGTCAGACTTGAACTAGGGGTATTCCTTCGCCTCATCTTCCAGAACACATCAAGATATATGAAGGCCAAGGTCAAGTCTTTGGCATCTTCACGCATCTTCCATCTCACCAAATGATGCAAAGCTACTTGCAACATTTGCAGCTTAGCGGCCTGATGCATGGGAGCCAACTACCTGGGATGGGTTGCAAGAATGAATAAGTTAAGCATTTGTGCGGAGAAACGACTTGGCCTTTCTATCCTTTCTAAGACTCAATATCTGTATAGAGTTGGCGGAAACACTTTGGGCAGGTGAGCCTACTCAACCTATTCATCTTCATATACCACAAGATACCACCGTTCAAATACATGTTTCACAAGTTCCCCACCTCCTCGGGTGATTCCACTGCTGCAGCCATTCGGAAGCAAGTCCGAACAAGGCCAGAACTCAGGCTACTCATTGTTCCTGGCATAAGTCTAAGCACAGTTCAGGCAAAAGTCACAGCAAGCCAGCATCACAACAGATGGCAGACTCAATCTATTTGAGTGATGTGTGAAGCTCTTTTGCCGATCGCCGATCACAAAAAAAAGCCTTTGCCAGGGCCACCCAGCACAGACAGTGCCGTCGGTCCAAAAGGGATGAGTCTAACCATGCGCGTGGTCAAGGAGACCTGGGCCGTAGAGGGGTTCCACAGATGGGATCTACCAGCTAAGCAAATTTGCTTGGCAATTCACCAAAACCTTTGAAAGGATTTGGAAGGTCTTTGCTCGTCTCTGTTGCATCTAGTCGTTGTCATCTTTCTTCATGGCGAACAGGGGAAGCATCGTTGCACTGCAAGGGTCACGGACTTCAGCTGAACTGACTTTAGTCGAGGTGCAGGTCCTTGCAGCAAACGATCACAATGTCCGACAACGATGACCTGAGCATCAAGTTCTTGGGCACATGTCGCAGAGGTATACTACTGTAAGAGTCACAAATACCCAAACGGTTTCGGGTCATCGATGGAGCTTCCCTTTGATCGAGTGTCATGGTTCACATCTATTCAAATTATGCTCATCGATGCTCATCGTCATCCCTGCCATTCTGCTGATAACCATCATGCAAGCTAGCAGCTCAGCAGCTAGCAGCTAGCTGCTACTAGCTTTGAGCATTCTAAGTGCATAACTGTAGTGGATCGAGCTGCTTCAGCTCGTCCAAGCATAAAACGCACCACTGCGGTGTCACTCCCTGGCACCACTCGCCTTGCTACTCCTAGAGCTGCTGAGCGACCTGATCAAACACAGTCAAATCATGCAATGCTGCAAGGACGGTATGATTTCATGGATTTTCATACGGTACCCTAGTCCAATTTTATGGATTGTATGTTGCTAATTCCATTCAATTGCGTTGTCAATGTTGGTTCTGTCTGGGTTCATTCCTCCCTGCAACACAAACAGAAGCAAAAAGAATCTGCCTGCATCAGCTGCTCGCAAGCCCAAAGACACACCAGCACTAGCTACTCGGATTTCAAGAGACACCACTGTCACTGCTGCATTTACCTCAGTTTGGTTTGCAGCTCACAAAGCTAAATCGGAGGTTGGGGCGTCGCTACTTCAAACTTCCAGTGGGTGTAGGTCTGGTACAGCCTTCCCAGTCGCTCGCAACCACACACCTGGATGCAATGTCGAGTCTTTCATATATTTATTGATGCGATGTTCCTTTGTGTTGCTTGTCTGATCAAACATCTCGAGAAACAACTTCCAACTGGAACTGTCCTTAGCCTCAGACCGCCTGCAAAGAGGGCCACTCGTCCACCAGGCAAACGTCGAATCACTGCTCGAAGGTCCTGTTTTTTTTTGCATCGGCTAAGAAAACGTATGAAAGGGTGAATTGTTTTCGTGGCATTGATAAGACTTCATGCACTGATTCATGGCACTTGCATATACGTACTGAACATTTAATTTACACTTGCCAATCCGAATCGAGCTTTGCTCCTCTACAGGATCTGCAGAATCAATGGCCTTCGTCAGCTGTTTCAAGTGGCAAGTGTAGGATCTGAGAGTACAGTATGCAATGTTCTTGCCTTCAGCTTGTCTTCCGAAGGCTCAGCATCTTTCTCCACTCCCCTGCATTGTGAGGAGGGGTGTGAGCGGCTGAGGCGGAGCACAAGTTCAGTTTAAAACTGATTCGTTGATATGCATTGAATCCAAAGCCAAGACCGGACAAAAACGTTCTCTCTGAACATGTTCTTACATGTTCAATGCTTGAACAGTGCGAGGTGAGATGAGGCGTGAACGAAACTGGTGACAATTCATTGAGCTCTTGCAGTGGAGGCAACGCTTCATTGAGACTCTCCTGTTCGCAGGTAAAGGCCAATTGGGAAAACGTCTGTGGAAAATTCACGTCAAAATGAAGTCCTGAAGTTTTGAAGCTTCTCGAATTTGCTCAAGAGATGAAATTGGTGCCAGTTCAGACCCAGACCTCCAGGTGCCAACGGTGCATGCAAAAGCACTGGAACAGGTGTTTTTTCTCCCAGATTACACGGAAGATTCCTGGATTGTTTACCCATCAAACATCATGCACCGCTCAAACATCCGGGCCCAGGACGGACGTTTGGGTCTCAGGATTGGCTTGTGACGTTTCAATGTGCCGAGTCCTTAGCACCGGCAGAATGGAAGGGTGTCATGAGCTCCAAAAAGTCGCGCATCAGCACGTCCCCCACTGCCAGGAGCCCCGGCGGGTGTAACCTGTTGGTGTGCTGTGCGTCAACAGCTTGTTGATCTGTGGGTGGAGCAAAAAGAAGAAAGGGAACATACCAAGTCCTTGGTCAATGCAGCACAGTGAGACATTAAGTGATACAATGCAGTAATGTAGTGTGATAATGTGTGATGCAGTGTTTCTATGTTTTTTCTTGATCCTAGGCCTTCGTTTCACAGCCTCTCTTTTTCTTTCTTGGTACAGCATCTCTGAGATGGCTAAATGAGCTTTCATGTGATGAAGTAGATGAATCTGCTTCCTGGGACTCCCGCCAAAGATGGTCCGAGCCCAGAAAAGATTTTCTGCAACCCGCCAGTGCCAAAGATCGTCGTCTGAACCTTGGGCTGGACATGAGGGGAAGGCGGGTCTGACCCGTTCCAAGACGGGATTTGAGGCCCTTGCTATCATCCCAAGAAAGAACCACTGCGTCTCTGAGTGACCTGGAAGACGCGTCACGAAAAGATCTCATAATGCAATAATGAGTCAATTAATGAATGTTTCAAATTCTGTCATGCAGTTTAGGAGAGTGAGCTTCGCACAGCAAGAGGAAGATGCTGAGACTGCAGGCAAATACTAAGAGGTTGTACCTCAGGGCAGGGTTCAAAATGTTGCAAAGAAATACAATAGGCTACTGCCTGCTACTATATCAAGAAAATATCTAATTGGCCAATGACAACCTCAGACCATCAGAATCCTGAATAGTGGAACAACAGGTTTGTGCGATTTTGTGCACGTGACATTTTGCACAAACTCACATAGGTTGTTTTTGTTGAGGTGATAGCTGTAGTAGTGCATTCATGCGGCCTCCGCGGTGAGTATCCTCTGCCACTGGAAAAGAAAAAACAGAAAATCAAGCTGGTGCTGCACATGCAAACAACTGCTGCAAATCATATTGTAATCACCGTTGCATGATCATCCCGTCCTCGCTTTGGGCCGCCTGTGCTGGACCTGCAAACATCCACAAACAAGATAAATCAACGTGAATCTGACAATCAACAGACCGTTCCACCTGCCGCTGTGCGATTCAGATATGGCAAGCTGCGGGGCAGCAACAGGAAACACACCTCAACAAAAGCATGGTGGGACATGTGAATTCCATTGCAAGCCGTCAATGTTACCAAGACTGACTGAGCACATCACGGCCCAAACCAGCACCTGTGACGGCGAGAACTGCCGATTCCACTGTTTTTACTTGCCGGTTGAAGCAATGCCGAAATGCGCAAAAAACCAGCTGTTCTGAAAGCTTTCCTTTCACTGTGATGGTGTTTACAAGCTCATCTGACTCATCTGTATGTTTGCAGCCTCCTTGGGCGAAAATCCTTTTTATAATCTATTCATATCTATTCATGATGCAGACTATGTTTCTGATACCCAGGACAAAGCAAGCACTTGGCCTCCTGATAGAGGTCCAGGATCACGTAGGCATTCGTGACTCCAGTTCCAGGGGCACCTCCTGTGGAGCATGTGCCCCCTCTGGCCTAGGTGAACTGCGTTGAAAACCTTTTCAGATTCATACTTTTTCCATGACCATTCTCTACCTTTTTTTTAATGTCTTTTCATACCAAAAACATCCGTCCGATCTATGTTGCTTGTGCTGTGATGGCAGTTGTGGCTCGGTGCACAAAATGCTTAGGGCAAGCGGCACACAGGTAATAAATCAGGATGCCATAGACAACTTGCCCAGCCTCAGTGCATTGGTTTGGCTCAACTTCTCAAGGGGAAGCTACAAACAGATTTGCATCTCAGTGTAGAGTTTGATGAGACACCATAAACATAAGAACCTGGCGCCATCCGAAATGCTTGCCTTTCTGTCAGGAATGGTCACTTGCAAAAAGTGGCACGTACACTTCTTGATGTAACCAGTGCAGACAGGTTGCTGTTCCCTTGAAAGCAAGGATGAACTGAACAATTTGGTGCTCATCAGGCGGCCAAGGGAAGCAAAGACACAGCAATAAGACCTCGGCAATTGAGTTGAGTCATTTGAGATGTTGCTCTACATAGTGCAAATCAAAACGGGACCAAAGAAAAAAATCCATCTAGCCAACACTTGATGCCAAGGAACCGTGTAGAAAAGCACGCGCACGAAGAGGAATGGACTAAGCGACAGAAGCCTGGCCAAGATGGACCGCGATATACCGCTATACTCACAGCATGTCGAAGATATGTGAAGAATAAGATGCGTGTCACAACATCCCAAGACTAATCAAGCCAGAGGGTACAGCAAGCAAATGTCAACAGGCTCATGCATATACATTTGAAAGATCGACTTGTCACCTGGAAAGGCCCGAGAGATCTCACATAATTTGCGTAGATGTCTATGATTTGCTTGCCTTTGACTCACTCACTCAAAGTACATCACTTCTCGTTTCTTGAGGTTTGGACAGGAAGAATCTAAGAATCGGGCAAGGCCAATAGTGATATAAAAAGAAAGCCCTGAACCTCAACGCCAGAGAAGTCCGCAGCAATGGATCCGACAAAGGCTATGAATGAAGAGACGAATTCAACAAAAAGTCGACAGAATCGAAAGAAGCTAGCTGTTGACTGAGGACTCTGCTGCGCTGCTCTTCGAGCCAGCGCATTTCCAAAGGCCCCACCTTTCTGCTGCAAGACAGATCAAGGTCTTTGGGTGTGCAAGTCACAGAACTGAGAACATGACAGGAAAGACGTCGGCGCACAGCCTCCCACGCATCAAACCATGCCAACCATGTCACGCTTGAATTCTCAAAGTTGGAAACGTTTGAAGCATTTTGAAGCATCTTTTGATGCTCGTTTGGTCACAGCATTTGGCCTGCAGTTTCCTGTAGTCTATAATCAAAACCTCAGCACAAATTCAGCCCATCTCAAGAGCCTACACCAGGCATGCTCGAGCAGCTCAAGCATATACTCTCACAAATTGCCTCCTAGCCAAAAGGATCCAAATTTGGCAAAATTATGCCTGAAATTGCAATCTTAGGCTCCAACTAACTCACCTTTTGCCCCAAGCAAAGGCTCACGGCGGTATGCCAGCCTGATTTTCAGATATCTTCAAATGTTGCCAAGCCTTGTTGCCCATGGGATTGACGGATCATTCAAAATATGGGAAGATTGTCTGCAGCCAAGGAACTGCGAATTGCCAGGACCAGTCGTTAACACTGCCGGCGAACCAGCCTGGGTATTGCTCCAATTGTGCGCTGTCTCCCTGTCAAGACAAGGCCAGTCAAAAAGCAAAGCTAAGGATATGGCGGGCGATATGATATCATCTAGTGGCACCGACACGTAGCCCAGCCGCGTATCACTGCCTGATTTCTTGATTTTTTGGGTCAGTTCTCTTCAGCACCAGAAACACAAAAAGCTTGGACAAAGATCGGCCAAGGTCTGTCTAAACTGAGTATGGTGCCGAAAAGGGGCGCTCTGCTCATCACCTCCAGCTCAAGGTTGCCTGGCAAGCATTGGCAAACCACAAACTCAAACCTCGCAAATGATATGCATGCTGCATGCTCTTCTAGAGATACAGAGAGAAAGAGAGCCTCTTGTTGAGACCACCGGGAATTCCATGAGACAGTTCCAGGCTGGGCGCAAGTTGCTCCTGGGCTGCAAAGATATGCAAATTGAATCAAATTGATCTTTCTATACGCAGCTGAAAGGTCGGCATGTCAAGCTAAGCGCAGCTCCACACGGTTGGACTGCGTCGAACATGTTCACCCAAGCGCCCGCGCCTTGGTGTTGGAGCAGCGCTCAAAGCAGCAACGATGTCAAACGGGTTGTGTTTGATTAGAGTTTCGACTGGATTTGACACAAAAAGAGAGATTCGAGGCATCTCGAAGCCACTGGAAAAAATAAGATATCTCATTCATCAGTAATGAGAATCATGTCTTCAAACCCATCTCAAACTATGGCAACTAATATCAACTAAGCCATTCACACATACGGATTTGTTCCAATGCCATGTACAGGTTTGAGGTCACGAGCTTCAACAACAAGTACCTGGTAGCAATTGAAAGTTCCGGCAACATCGGGTGCTTTTTTAACATTGAGCAACTATGAATAGCGTTGACAAAATGTTTTTGGTGTTGCGAGTATGAGTCTTGAACATTATCGAACGAATATAATCTGTATTTTCAGATCATTGACACCTTCAAATACAAATTTCGTGAGGACTTGCTGCATCAGTCTACCTTCTAGTGAAGCCGTGCCTGCAGCATGCCTGTGGCCTAACTGTCTGTCTCTGTCAAGATGTGAGCAATCAATGCACTCCAGGACCCTCAGGACCAGCTCCAAAAATTCAAATCAAGGCCAAAACAATATCTGGTGCAGCTGCCAATTCCTCTGCACGACCTCATTTGCAGAAACAAGTTTAGCGCAAACAAGCAGACGTGAAAATACGTGAAGGCGGAATTAAATTGTAATTATGATGCGGATATCAATATTGACCACCAGCTGCATGTAGCCACTATAGTACCCTTTTTGAATCTGCAACATGCAACAGAGTGATTCCTAAATGCCCTCCACACGAGGTAAGGACTGTTGCGGGAAAGCGCAGATGGAGCCAACCTGAAAGGTTGAGAAGTTGTGGAAAAAAAAAGGCCATCAACGATTTCGTTGCTACCTTTATTCCAATGTCGTCAAAGTCTACATTGCTTCCTCAATCCTAATCATGTGGGAATCACCTGGAAATGTTCGTCCAGGTCTTTGGAATGGGCATGAACAATCATGAGCAGCTAGAAACGAGCGTTGCTGAAGTTGCGGGTTGAGCTTCATTGTTTTTGACATTCAAATCACATCAATAAGTTCGTAGTGGAGAGGTACAATTGGACTTGCCTTCTTATTCGCTTGCTCATCTCTGATCTGCTCATCTATATCTACAACATTCTATACAATCATCTATACCAAATAGCTTCGAGGAAGTGTGACAGCAACAGAAACTTCACCCAGATTGAGAGCTTCACCATGGAGAGAGAGCTCTACCTTGGATCATAGGTGATCGATGGTGATCGAATCATTGCTTATTGCATTCATTTCAAAAAGGTTTGTTGCTACATTGCACTCAGCCCTCACCAAGGCTCTGGCCAAGTGGACCCTGAGGACCTTGAAATGTACTACCTGCTTCATTTCAGGTGGGAAAGTGAAAGTGTTAAGTCAGGGTTGCAGTCTCTCCGTGGCCACCTGAAGCAGACTCCTCCTCGTCATCCTCTCGACAACGATTCGAAGATGCATCTAGCCTCAAGTAACCATCGATCGCATCCATGCCAATGTGTGTCGATAGATGCGCTGAGGGCTGGTTGAGCCCCAGGCTCCAGCTCCACAACCATGTCAGCCCAGAAGATCTGACAGAAGAGAGAAAGGTAGGTAGCCAAACATTGATGCAGGTCAACGATGGTTTTACATCAATGGGAAGCGTTGCGTACCTGCAAGAATGCATGGAAACTAAATAAAACTAAGCTGGAAAGGAAAGCCATGAAAAGCAACCATCCGAACAGAACCTTGCACTCTTGTGCGACTAAGCTGCTCGGACAAGTGAGGTGATGAGGTTCTGCAGAGCCGTCGGCATGGCCGGGTCCTTTCGTTGAGCAGTGTAGAGCTGTCACAAGGGATATGGTTTTTCATTTCCGTGAAATCTGTGACGCCGGCGATGCCTTTGTACATTGCCGAAGGATGTGCTGTTGCATTTCATCCTCAGCCAAAGAGACAAGCCGTGGAAAAATTAAGTATAACTAACAGACTCACTAGACATCACTAGACTGATATTGGCTCTGAGATTTCTATAGATTTCTAAGGCAACTGCCATGAGGCGCCTTCGCGCACTCTTGGAGAGCAATAGCGGAAGAAAGGGGACGTTCATGGCGGGGTACAGCAAAATGCGGGCTCTTGTAGCCCGTGCTGTCCTTTTCTGTTAGTGGAAGGTGGAAACAAAGCCGTCCAAGTGTTGTTGTCCCATGCTGGCACTTTGTGTTGCAAAGAGTTCCTCAAAGGTGTCGGTAACATCCGTTACGGTCCCCACCATGGTGATAGCTTGTCATGGGAGCCAATCTCACCAAATTCTTCAATAAGTTTGGCAAGCTAGAACATATTCTTTCATTCTATTGGGCGGTATGTTTAAACAGTTCTAATCATGTGTGTATGGATTAATGTACGTATACATGTATCATGGATGGTGTGGCATCATGAAAGTCTCAGCATGCCCGTGTTGTACATTCTTGAACAACACAACTAGGTGATCTTGATGGAAAAGCTGCAGGACAGGCTTCTTCACAATCAGTGTGCCAGTGGTTTGGAATTTGCCACAAAATTTGAGACTATAGACTATGTAGACAAGAAAAAATCAAAATCATCAAGAGATATCAAAACATATCAAAACATATCTAGGATTCAGATAGCCAAACGAGTCAAACGAAGAAATCGCAGAAACGATGAGACCTCTCGAGTTGGTCCTTGCAACTCGGCTCCACTGCACTGACATTCTCCCATGCACGTGGAGCTCCCTCTAAGTAACGCATGTCCTGCAGCCGTCAAAACAAACGAGAACTTGGGCAAAACCGAAACGCACCCAAAGACACTTATTGTTTGGCATGTTTGGGCTAAAGCAGAAGTAAATCAAGATTTTCTCTGTAAAAATTGTACTCATGAGACAGTAATTAATGTGTGATTAAGTTCGAAGGCAATGCAAACGCTTTTTCTGCATGTGAAGGGACGAGGGAAACCCACCAATAAGTTGTTTTTTGATATCGCACTTGCCTCGTTCAAGCCAGGCAAAGCATCCGCTGCTTTGGCAGGGAGTGAGTTGCCGTACTTGTCCTTGTGTCACAGGGCTCTCGCGTTAAATGCCGAAGCTGCATGGCCCAACCCATCCCAACTAAGCACGCGGCATATTGTACAGCTGAAGCCGCAGGCTTTGCCATCTTCCTTTCAGGCCCCATAAATGGTGACAAATGAAGCACTTGCGTTGCGCTTTCGGCAAATGCCCTCCCTTCTCCAATCTTGCCTGTTGGCTGTAGAAAGTACCTGGTTCAATCCAAACACAGCAAGTCTGAGCATTTCCATTCAAAAGCAGTCCCCAAGTGTGAGAAGCTGAAGTATAGTTCTAAGTTCTGAGTATGAGTCGATTTCTGTACCGTAACATGTCGATTAAAAAAACACTTATCACTGCTCATATACCCGTGTCTCAACTCTCAAAGTAAATACATGTAAATACTTCACAGGCACCTGCGATCCTGGTGGGCTGTGTTGACGTTCGAAGGGTGCCTGGTGTTTCGAAAGATTCAGGGTCAGGGAGATATGATATCAGGATATATTATCACATTATTATCATCAATCCAACTTCACCACTGGAACAGCATCACGCAAGCATAGGCGAACACTCACGCCTCCTCATTTCCTGCACTGTGTGCCAAGAACCAGCAGCACTGATTACAGTATATCTTCTTACCACGAAGATCGATGACACATGATAAAACGTTCATTCACCGATTCACCGCTGTCCTTTTTGAGAGACCCATCCAAACACGTCCAGGAAGAGCACACTCTTGAAAGCTCGCGGAAGCATGGCACCGTTCTCCTGATCACCACATCTGTGAGCTTGAAGTCTGGTCAAAGGAATCAATGAACATTAGATTAAAATTA